>OVBI01000287.1:0-94853 GCA_900406495.1 Sisymbrium altissimum | reverse complement strand
TGACGGCTGAGTTATGGATTTTGTTCATATAAGTCAGCCGTCAAGTGTAATATATATCACGACGTTTTGTATTCTAGAGCGGGAAAATCTGCTGAGTTATTGATTTTCCTCCCCAAAATACGAAAGGTCGCGATATATATTATACTTGACGGCTGAGTTATGGATTTTGTTCATATAAGTCAGCCGTCAAGTGTTATGTATATCGCGACGTTTTGTATTCTGGGGTGGGAAAATCTGCTGAGTTATTGATTTTCCCGCCCAAAATACGAAAGGTCACGATATATATTACACTTGATGGCTGAGTTATGGATTTTGTTCATATAACTCAGTCGTCAAGTGTAATGTATACCGCGACGTTTTGTATTCTGGGGCGGGAAAATCTGCTGAGTTATTGATTTTCCCGCCCAAAATACGAAAGGTCGCGATATATATTACACTTGACGGCTGAGTTATAGAAACTTCACGGCTGATTTAAGATTTAGAGTTTAGGGTTTAATGTATAACATTTATAAAGTATATGATTTAGCGTCTCAACTGAAACAAAGTATACACATTTAATTGAAAACACATTGTGTATGGTTTATTGTATATAATTTTGGATCTCAACTTATATTTATAGGTAAAGTTTGAAGTGCTTGTAAGACAACATATATCTGAAGATCAAGTAAGAGTCTCAAGTTGTAAATTGAAGAAAGTATACACATGCAGTTAATTTATCTTCATTTGATATTAATAAAATGAGATTAATTATAATTTTGTAAATCTAAGTTATAATTTTTTAAGTCTTATTTTACATTTTTAACTATATGGTATGTTTGAGGTTTAGCTGAGTTATTTAATTATGATATGGCTGAGTTATCTAAATGACACGGCTGAGTTAGCTAAACGAAATGGCTGAGTTATAAATAACATGGTTGAGTTAGCTAAACGAAACAGCTGTTTGGTAAATCACGCGCACTTCTTCATCATATTATCTCTTTCTTAATTATAAATATTTATGTCTTAAATTACATTTTTTATTTTAGGGATTTTCAGTACGTCAAACTCTTTCTTTAACCGAGCAACATTAACTCTCAGCTCCGACATGTCTTTGTTCATATCACTTATCACTGATTTCATTTCGTCAATTTCTTCGGCCAAACACTCATCCATCCATCTTGGATAAATGTCTCTGTTTTCAGATAAAATGATTTCAAAAGCAAAAATATCAAACGATTAGGGTTTAGTCGACGAAAAAAGTTGTGGTTTGTTAAGTACAAACGTGGATTATAGGTTATTAGTGACATGGATTATAGTTATTAGTGACATAGATTTATTAATTATTTTATGTATTTTTTATTAGAAATAATCTCAAATTAAAAAAAAAAACTAATCAAGGGTATTTATAGTCATTTCCTAAGATGTACAAAGATTTTAGTTATTTTTGAAAGTTTCATTGTAATCTAGTTATTTATGTAAAGTTTGACGGTATTCTAACTATTTTCTCTTTTTTTTCTATAGCTTCTCTCTTTTATCGTTAAATTTACAACAGATTTTGTAAAAGGTCAATTGGAGCTAAGACGGTAGAGCTATAAATAGTTTAATTAGAGTTTTCCTTTGTAGAGTTATAATTAGAACATAGCTATAGTAGCTTGCGAGTTCCATCATTCTCACTTCTACTCTAAGTTAACATTCCTACAGAGTTTTTTTTTTGTTCCAAAGAACTAAAGATTTCATCAATTAATTACAGAACAAAACACATAAACGATGCCGTATTAGGATTTCATGGTGGTGATAATCCTGTGCTTCGAATCTCACGATGTGTTCCCAACTCAGCAAATACAAAAATGTCGACTGGACCTTGTGAAAGATGTTCTATTCCTTAAACCAAGTTTAATTTCTGAATATTATATGTCACAAAAAAAAACCGGATTAGGCACTAAACTGATGTCTAATGATAACAATGAAACATTTGAAGTCAACGTGGCAAAATCACAAAGGGTGAAGATCTAGAAAAAGTAAATCCCGACCTCTCTGTATACACAAACACAGACAAAATCAGACGGAAATCACGGAATCATCATCATCATCTCTTTGGAAAAAAAGAAAAAAGAAAAAAAACAGAAACGTTTTGTGAATAAACACTGTACGGACATATGGTGTTCAACGGCAGGACTGTTATGTCGGTAGCCCATTTGTCTGCTGAGGTTTGGCAGCGATTACGGCGGATTCCACCGTCGGATCGCATTAGCAGCCACCAAATGCTTGACCTTGTCTGCTTCTTCCCGCTCCAGGAACTGGGTCGATTGGCTCTATGGCTTTTGACTTTTCTCTGTCTTCCTCCACCAGGTTTGTCATATCCTGAAGCCGACGAAGAAGACGATCGTGTTCACGCTTTCGCTTACGGCTCATCTTCAGCTGCCATCGCTACGTATCAGAATCACTTCCATCTGCATTTTGAGTGATCAATTCATGTCCTCTTCTTTGTATAGTTCTCATTTTGTTGTTTTTTCCTTCGCAGTCGTCACTCTGTTTTCTCTTCTTTTTTTTTTTTTTTTATCTACACTTTATTAGTTCTTGCGATTTGGCTAAAAATCGGATATTGTTTCCTGATCTTGCTTCAAGAATCAGAATCCTGATTGCAGTTTGGATACCTAAAGAATATAAATATTTGGGGTCATTTAATCTGCAGTTGGAACTCCATTCAATGGATTTATATGTTAAGACTAATGGAGCTGTCTTCTATTTCTTAAAGTCTGTTCATATCTTCTGCGAAAAATAGTCAATCAGGCTTAAAGTTGAAGCGATGGTAGCTAAATCGGTAATGATGGTGATAGTNGTTTTTTTTTTTTTTTTTTCGAAATGAAATTTGTGGCTCATTAGCTATGGTAGACAGGTTTTGTCTGATCAATTTGCATTAATATTCGTTTGGTCGCTCGCAGATCATCACAATTTGTCATCATCCGTATCTATCCAATACTTTTTTTTCTTCTAATTAGTATATCTTAATTTTTCATTTGATAGCAAGCCTCAATCTTTCTGGCTCTGTAACTGATATGTAATTAACACTTTCTAAGATAAAAGAGTTTGTGTTGTCCGAAGCCAACTTTCTTGGGTCTCTAGGTATTGTGAGTTTTTTTTGTTGGTTTCTTGGCTCCCAAGCAAGAATCTTGTGTGAAAGTGTTCATGCGGGAGTTTCACTGTTCTTCTTGTTCGGTCCTTTATATCTTTAGGTTCGAGTCAGAGACTTGTTATGGTAAAGAGTAGACTAGGGAATAGGCGTAGCATGAGCTTTTTTTATACTTGCTAATTAGTAATTACTCCGCTAATTAACTATCACCATGGACCCCTGCCTTTTTCTTTGAATTATGGAACATTAATAAAACTCATAGAAGATGCTTGGTGTTTATGAATTAAAAATCATATTTGAATCTCCTATTTTATCATGTGGAATCATAACTGAATATTCCAACCAAAAAAGAAACTATTACAAACATTCATAATAATTTGAATTACATGTCCCGATCAAATAATAAATTTGTAAATGTGATTGAAATTTTTATTAATTGTGTTTTTAAAATTTTAAAACTTGGAAAATTATAATAAAATAACATCATTTCAAAAAATATTAATGTAATAACACTACAAAGTGGTGAATACTTTAATCAATTTTTGAGAGAACCACAACAATCATAAACGATTTACTTTATTATTAATTTGTATTGTTGCATGATAGAATGAATACCTACATTTATGAATTCTTCTTCCATCGAATATTGAGAAATAATTGGGGAAGACATGGATATGGAGTAAACCAATTATATAACCAAGAGCACATGGTGCCATCAATCAAATTCCATATTCTCTAACTATAAAGAAATAGCCAAACAGCTCATTGGTTCTCTCATTTTCTATTCATTTCACGACTGTCACAGAGAAAAAAACAACACTTCCCTATTTCTTTTACTTTTTAGTAAAGAAAACGTTCATATTATGAACTGTACCAATTTAAAATGCAACACCTTATGAACTGTATAATCTTTGAACCAGCATATTTTATCAATTTCTCCAAGAAAAAGTACTAGGTAACAGCTAAAATCGGCTGCACTGTCTTTTTCAGCTATTAATTTTTCATTTATTTTCAAATATCTTAGTTGATAAGCTCAGTTGAACACCGTTAATGTCTTTTGTGGTTAATTTACCTGCTTTTTTGTTTTGTTTAAAACACTAATAGTTCTATTATTTGATCGGTACATGTAGTTCAAATTAATATGATTGGGACATGTCGTCTAATGCTTTACCAATTTAACACTAAGATAAAAATTAACTTAAAAGTGAGGTTCATCAACAGCTGCATTTTCTAATTCTTAAACCACCAAAAGAATACTGTATTCGATCGTTTCAATTTTGTATTTGAGAAACTGAAGAGTTTATGTAGGTAATTTAATTAGAGATAACACACTTAAACATATTTATTGATAATCAAATGTTTTATTTTGTTCTCTTAATAAAAAGGGATCCTGAAAAACATTGGAATATTTTGTTTTTTATGTTTTTGGAAAATACCTTGTTGAAGGTTTCAGAAGAGCTTCCGAAATTTCCCAAATGTTTTAAGAAGTCACAAACAATACGACCGAAAAACATTACAGAGATTGACGTGAAAATAGAAACCAGAACATAATTATATTTTGATATAATACAAAGAACTAGACTTACAGATTTACAGAGAGATTCCCTAACATTTTCTAGGGTGAAATATAATGACTCGAAAACAATTTTTTTTTTGAAACATAAAGAAACTAAAAAAGGAAATAAAAAAAATAATTCAAAATTTGATTAATTGGGTTGGTGGTAATTACTGTAAAGTGATACATACATAGTTGGCTTAACACGCATCCATGTGTATATATATAACCAACAAGTCACAGCACATAACAAAACAACACACCACAAACACACAAACATATAAACGATCTCTCTTCGTTTGCTTTCTCAAGAATCACCAATATGGAGGCAATGAAGATGAAACTCTTTGTGGCTGTTTTGGTGGCAATGATGGCTTTCTCTGCCGTGCAACAGGCTGCCGCCGTGGAGGCTCCGGCTCCGAGCCCTACCTCTGACGCTTCCTTGTCTATCCCCGCTTTTGTCGCTAGCGTAGCCACTCTGGCGTTTGGGTTTCTCTTCTAAGCGAATTCGTTTTTTGTCTTTTTAGTTTATTATTATAGAAATCATATTCTTGATTTCATTATTTTCACTTTTATGTATTGTTCTAAAATTTGCCACATCCGAATATCAATATAAACATCTCTATCACTTTTTTCTTTATCAATCTAGTTTTGACGAAACTCTTTAACCAAAAAAAATGTATGTTGATAAATCACAAGTTTGGTGATTAAATGAAGATTAAACTAGTGGAAATCTTAATTCCAAAGCATTTTAATTAAAGGTTCGAAAGACATACCTTTTAGTGGGACGAGACAACAAGCAAACAACTTAATTGTATGCTTTCTAATGATGACATCTTCTAAGAAAAATATGATATAATTGATTATTAACATGACTTTTAACTTCAAGGTATTGTTTTTTTTTTTTTTTTTATCTTGATCATCACAGTTGCTTTGCGTTGTGTTGAACACTCATTAAAACAAGATCATAGGTTTTTTTTTGTTTTGAACTTTGACAAGATATTGACGGAAAAAATAAAAAATGTATTTGATATTAGTCTAATCGAAAAAGAATGTTTTGTTAGCTACCAAAGACTATAATCATGTGAGCGTGAAGCAAAATACGTAGACTAGTGAATGCAGTGGTTTACACCTTTTACGTAACATGATAATTGATCGATCGGATATGCTGAGTTGCCTTGATTATGATGTTACAACTTTTATATGAAAGCAGGTATGCAATTTTTATCTGAAAGCAGGTATAGTGTGTACAGAGATTACAGATTCATAAAAGTTAATTTAGCTATTAGGAAACCATGTTGTGTTCCGGGCCAAGGATCCATAATTCCCCAATGGGAAGCATGCACTTGAATCGAACCTAAGATAGGTGATTAGTGTTAGCATGGTATTACGTACCAGCCATTCTCTGTTTTGTACTCTTCGAATCGAATTTTGGAGATAACATTTTGACTTGGAACCTGCGCTAAATTAATTGACTAAATAGGATGCCTGTGAATATCTTCAAAGACCGGCGGCGGCTAGATTGTGATTAAATTCATGTCATGATTTAAAATTATTGACCATACCACATGTTTTTATTGGTCCAACCTCGGTTAGATCTGTCAAAATTTCAAATCACTGGTTCATATCTGACTATTAGCCTATTTTAATTTAGTTTGGTCGGTTCGGTCAATTAGTGGAAATACATGAATTAGTCAAAACGAGCCTTACTTAAAAGTCCTCCTAAGTTCTAACTCAAATCGCCATTCCAGAATCAAAAACCCAAAACGACACAGCTCTCGCCGCTGGCTCTACTCCGTCCGCCTGCCGCCGTGTTCCGCCGATCCTTTGATATTATCCACCGTGGTACGATTCCTCCTCCCTTCTTATCTCTTCTTATTCCTCGTCGATCACAACCGTAAAATCCCCGTTGGTTTGTGAGCAAATAAAACTGCCCGATCGCAGACGCTAAAATTGTTTGGCGTTTGAAACACCTCGAACTCAGTAACCTAATTTGCATATTGGGCCTAGAATTGTTCCCGGCCCAACACCTAATTTGCTTTTTTAAAAAAAATAAAAAAGGAAAAAGAACGAAAAAAATGAAGTAAAAGCTACTATGGCAATAATAAGCCTAACCCTTTTTCCGGTTACAGCTGCCACACCGCCGTCTTCTCGCTTCACCTTGAATCGTTTTTCTCCTTCTCGTCACTTGGCTTATTTTTCTTCTTCCTCTCTGTCTGGTAAACTCCTCTCTCCAAGCTCTATTCTTCACATTCCTTGTCGAGCTTTAGGTCATGGAGTGTCATTTCTAATGCAACATTTGTTAAGATAAGATTGTTGTTGTTAGCATAGAAAGCCGAGTCTGCTTATAATCATTTGTTAAGATAAGATAAGTGTAGGCAGTTCTTTGATGAAAGTTTCTTCCTTGGTAAGAGTTCTCTCAATGAACTCCAATTAGAAGAAGAGAATTCTATGCGTGTACTGATTCTGCTTGTGTGGTTTTGTAACCTAGACAGGCGTATTGAGAGTAACGACTAGGAGATTTGCTTTTGCTACCAGGTCAAAGTCAGTGGCAACCATGGCAGCTGTAAGTCAAAGTTTTTCTTTTTCAAATCCAGGAAGACAGTCTAATATCATACTCTTTCCCTGTTTCATGACTGATTTCTCTGAGGTGCTGTGACAGAGTCAAGAGTTCACGGGGAATCTAAAACGTCAGGTGGAGAAGCTCTTTAATGCGTCTCTGAGATTAACGGTTCCTGATGAAACTGGTGTTCAGACCGAGGTTGCTGCCTCCCTTCCTGGAAAGCCTGGAGATTACCAATGGTGCTCCCTCTTTCCCTTTATTCTTGTGAAACTGTAAAGTTCCTTTCTTTTTTGTTAAGTTAGTTTTTTTTTAACATCGTATTCTTGTCTGCAGTAACAATGCAATGGGCCTATGGTCTATAATTAAAGGAAAGGGTACTCAGTTCAGGGGTCCTCCAGCTGTTGGACAGGTTCGTGGTTTGTTCTTGAGGCTTTTGTATGCTCTTTATTGTGTATCAGATTCTTATTTTGTTCCCTTTTTCCCCATAGGCCCTTTCGAGGAATCTACCTGCTTCTGAGATGGTGGAATCATGCTCTGTAGCTGGACCTGGATTTGTTAACCTTGTACTATCAAGCAAGTGGATTGCTAAGGTGCTCCTGTTGTTTTGTATTGCGCACTCTGTATAATCGTTTTCTAGTCCTCGTATAAATAAGTTTATGTGTAGCATGATTGTTTTTTAATATGCAGAGTATTGAAAATATGCTTATCGACGGAATTGACGCATGGGCGCCTGTTCTTCCAGTTAAGAGAGCCGTAGTTGATTTTTCCTCTCCCAACATTGCAAAAGAAATGCATGTTGGTCATCTGAGATCAACTATCATCGGTGACACGCTAGCTCGCATGCTCGAGTACTCAAAGGTTGAAGTTCTACGCAGAAACCATGTTGGTGACTGGGGAACACAGGTAGCTACTTTTTCTGCTCTTCAAATAATTTCTTAACCTTGAAACCGAGTGCTTTGTCGTTGTATTCTAATATTTATCAAATAAATAAAAAAGCTGTTTTTACTCTGCAGTTTGGCATGCTCATTGAGTATCTCTTCGAGAAATTTCCTAATTTAGACAGTGTGACTGAGACAGCAATTGGAGATCTTCAGGTCAGCTGCTTTACATCATATGGCCTTTCAAGCTTTACAGTTCTTCTTTGTACCAATATTGGCAGAATTTAGTTTCTAACTTCAAATGTCATCTAACAGACGTTTTACAAACAATCAAAGAGTAAATTTGATATTGATGCGGACTTTAAGGAAAAAGCACAAAAGGCTGTGGTCCGTCTACAGGTAAATAATTTTTTTTCCTAACCTGAATTATTGGTGTTTTCTTCTGTTTGGCAGTGTGTCAATATGCAGCTGCCTCACTTGTCTATTTTTCTTTTCCCCCGTTTATTCGGTGCAGGGTGGAGATCCTATTTACCGCGAGGCTTGGTCTAAGATTTGTGAAATTAGCCGAACCGAATTTGCCAAGGTTTATCAGCGCCTTCGAGTTGAGCTTGAAGAGAAGGTAAAAGAAGAGATATACCGATACTAAATTATTTGCGACAGATTAGAAAGAAACGTGGTACATGGATGTGTAATGAAAAATACATTGGTTCATGACAGGGAGAAAGCTTTTACAACCCATTTATCGCCAACGTAATTGGGGAATTAGATAGCAAGGGGTTGATTGAAGAAAGTGAGGGTGCTCGTGTGATTTTCCTAGAAGGCTTCACCATCCCACTCATGGTTGTAAAGAGTGATGGTGGTTTTAACTATGCCTCAACAGATCTGACTGCTCTTTGGTGGGTTATCTTTTCGTATTTAGAATTCGTATTTTAGTTGCAATTTTTGGAGAATACATCTCATATATTATATGATGTATTGTGTTTGTATTTGCTGAATGGTGTGGCTTGTTGACCTGAACTTGCATATTGTTTAATAATGAGTTGCTGATGCTAAAATATGCCTGTCCCAGGTATCGGCTTAATGAAGAGAAAGCTGAGTGGATTATATATGTGACCGATGTTGGCCAGCAGCAGCACTTTAATATGTTCTTCAAAGTAGGGTTGATGAATATATATATATCTTTTTTCTGACATGTCTTGCTTAAAACTTTCAGTGGTAACTGTGGTTATCCTGTTGCTATGAATCAGGCTGCCAGAAAAGCAGGTTGGCTTCCAGACAGTGATAAAACTTACCCTAGAGTTGACCATGTTGGTTTTGGTCTCGTCCTGGGGGAGGATGGCAAGCGATTTAGAACTCGGGCTACAGATGTAGTCCGCCTAGTTGATTTGCTAGATGAGGCCAAGACTCGCAGTAAAGCTGCCCTTGTTGAGCGTGGTATTTAACTTTGTGACAGCGCTTTTAATTGTGGAACCATTAACTTTGTTCAGTTATTGTGTGCTTTTATTTATCCTTTATATTTTGCTTCTCTGTTTAGGTAAGGACAAAGAATGGACTCCCGAGGAACTGGACCAAACAGCTGAGGCAGTTGGATATGGTGCGGTGAAGTGAGTATTCTGTCTATTCTGGTTTTTAGGAATTTTTGTGATCAAAGCTGAACAGATATGATGAATGTTCTACCAGATGTTTTGATTGTGGGCATTTAATATTTTCATACTACTGCTAACATGCGGTTTTTCTTTAATGTTCTTACAAGGTATGCTGACCTGAAGAACAATAGATTGACAAATTATACTTTCAACTTCGATCAAATGCTTAGTGACAAGGTACTGGAATTTGCCACCTAGTTTACATATTTGCATTACGCAGTCAACCCAGACATGCTTATTGGTCACATGTCATGAGCAGGGAAATACAGCCGTTTACCTTCTTTACGCCCATGCTCGGATCTGTTCGATCATCAGAAAGTCTGGCAAAGACATAGATGAGCTGAAAAAGGTATTTTATATTTATAATTTACTTTGCCATTGTCTTTATCTATGATATTTAAGGAAATGCTATATCACAATCTATTTGGTTTGAAAGCTTAAACAATTTAGAAGTGTTTTAACTGTTAAGTCCATGCCAGTGTCTATATTGAGCATTTTAGATCTGGGAAGTCTTAAGATTGATTTTATGGACACCCTGAGCCCTTTATGGGTTATCTTGTCTTTTATTTATTTTTGAGTTTTTGTGCTATCTAATTTCACTGATTCTTATCTGATGGATTCTCAAACACCTTACGGAGACTGTGTTATACATTCGTGCCATACACAGTACGATGAAGAGTAATTCTTACATTTCAACATCTGCTTTATTGCAGACTGGAAAGCTAGCATTGGATAATCCTGAAGAACGAGCACTGGGGCTTCACTTGCTTCGATTTGCTGAGGTAACACATGCTCATCATTAGATACTACTTTCAAATCGGACTTCTTTTTCTGGGGTAATAAGATGAACAAATTGCACAACCCATGTGTGAACGATTTGCAGACGGTAGAGGAAGCTTGCACCAACTTGTTGCCGAACGTGCTGTGTCACTACCTCTACGATTTATCTGAACGCTACACCACCTTCTACTCCGTTCACCAGGTGTGGATTCCCAACAATTCTACGTTTCTATTTAATATTGTGATATCAGACTGCATAGCTGCATAAGCGACCCCATTTCTTTGGATCTCACTTAAAATATGAACTTGTACAGGTCATTGGTTCACCAGAGGAGGCAAGCCGTCTCCTACTTTGTGAAGCGACGGCTGTAGTGATGCGGAAATGCTTCCACCTTCTTGGAATCACCCCTGTTTACAAGATTTGATGCATCCCATCACCATTAAACTTTTAACAGTTTTTTTTGTTTGTTTTTGTTTTCATTGCAATTGGATCAGAGGATTTGAAGATAGCAATGGGTTTTACTTTCGAAGTATATGAATCCTTATATTAAATTCCCATTAATTAATCTGAGAAGTGTCATCTATATATTTGTTACTTATGAACTAGATTAAAATCCGGAAAGTTATAAGTTTAAGAAGAGATAACAGTTATTACACGATAGGGAGCTGAGAGATGGGTCAGAATCGGTTCATCTAAATAGCTATGCTTGCTTTGGAGACATGAAGAAGCAACTAGATCCACATTCAAAAGCTTTGATTCTTGGAAAGGCTCGTGGATGCACTTGAAGTTCCTTTGGTCCGTCTCAATGCAGCGAGAGTGTTCAGAAGCTTGTGCATATATTTGGATATGAATGTTTTCTCCACCTGAGATTCATTAAAGCAGCGCCTATGGTGAGTATGTTACTAAAGCTAGAACCTATTTAACCCAATTTTGCCAAGCGTCATTAGGGTTTTCAATAAAACTTTGAAAATATGTACAAAGAAAAAGAAACAAACTATTGTAGCAAAATCTCTTAAAGTAGGTTCACTCAGAGTTGGAGACTAGACTAGTATTAATTATACACACAATAGGTTGTATTTATGCAAGAACCATTTGTAACAAAGGTTAGAAAAAGAAAAATTAATATCCACAAATTAAATCTTAGCTATACATTGCTAGTGTCGTTCTGAAGGTATGGGTCTTTGCGTCCGTTTGGGGTGTTTCTTTCGAACAGGCAATTAGCCATAATTTTATTCTCCGTAATGCAGATCTTTGTATTTGAATAGTCATAAATTAATAGACTCTTAGCGAATCAGAGAGATCAAAAGACACATCGAAGTTTTGGCGTAACAAGATGACACTATGGTATCCACATTGGAGATCTGCACTGGTTAAGTTCTTTGTATCTTTTACGTTTCGCAAGCTTTATTTTACTTTTACTAATAACAAGAGAAGGAAAGAGAAAGAGAACAAATATTGACGGTTTAGCCTAAGATTGATCTCTATTGTCGTATCTAAAACTGTTCGTTATGCTAAATCCCCAACGGATTTTTAACTTACCGATAATGATAACAACTTGCTTCGAACTTTTTAACCAAAGTATCTGAATTGGATTTGTAATTGAATAGTTACTATAAGGGTTTATCCGCTTTTGGCATTTTGTTCTTACACGTGATAATGGCGGTCTTAAACTCTAAATTCTCTTCGTTCTCATCTCACTTAACATTGTATACAAATGAATACAATGTTAACCTGAACGGGAAAGGTCGTTTTGCCATGTCATTGAAAGGGTTTTAAGGTTAGTCGTGAAGTGGAATGACTTGAAGAAGTTCCTATGGCTTTCATGGATATTTTAGTATTGGGGCGGTATACCCTTTTGCAGCTCTGATTCAAATGCCCTCCAGAGCTCCTACATGACTTTATTCTTGATCTTCTCTTCACAAGATCCGTCAGGCATGTAACATGTGCTAGAGATGTGAATGACTGAGATTTGCCTTTGTAATACTTTGAAAGTCCTTTCTTCACGTGGCTGTGAAAGAAAAAAACAGAATAAGAATTACAAACTGTTCCCAATTTTTCTGTGTCAATCAATCAAAAAGGAGAGATGATTCTAAGATCCTGAGATGAGAAGGATCCCTAAATGTTAATATCTATTACAATGGATCATAGGATTTGAATATTTGTATATGAATTCCTATATCCGTCAACCCGAGAAGCATCAATCTCTATTTATAAATTTATAAATTACTTATGGTATTTATATAAATCCAGAAAGTAAAATGTTTCACGAAAGAGATTATAGAGTCTTTACATGATAGGGAGCTGAGAGATGAGGTCTGATAGATTGTCGAAAGGCCCATTTGAAGAGAAAGAAGATGAAGCGTCCTCTGTTAAATCAGATGAACTCATAGAGAAACATGATGAAGATGAATCTTTTGTAGAGGATCCTGAAACTCCTTCGACAAAACCTTCTTCTTCTTCTTTTGTTGTCCAAATTAGATTACCATCGTGAATGCTCATCTTTTTTTTTTTCTTTTACCAAACTATACTTGTTATCTGATTTTCTCTTTAAAGTCTTAGACCAAAAGGAAAACAAGAAAATGAGAGTTGATCTTGTCAAGATTTTTGTGTGTGCTGTTATAGTAAACAAGAGAAATTAAGATAAGTCTTTATAGACATATACATTGTATATAGGCACATGCATGTAGATAAGCTAAGAGATACGGTTTAGCAAGAGACAATGGATAAAGAATAACGATGATGCGTATTACTTACGTGCAAGCTGTGGATAACGTTGACTCTTATCTCAAATTTCTTATACCTTACTTTTCTCTCGCCTCACATAAAAATCAAATGATTTTGAACCGTTATACTCATTTCTCTTAATCATGTGAGAAGTTGCGAAGCGACATATATTAATAAAGAAACTATTAATGAATGAACACCATTGAATAAAACTACAAGTTGTTTTGTTCCCTGTCCTTAGGAATAGAAAGTTGAAAGTATTGTAAGACTGATCATATTAATATTATGATGAACAATGTTAAAGAGAAGAGAAAAAACTAAAAGATTTTTAAAAAAACTAAAAGATTTAAAGACTATTTCCGTCAATTTTCTTGTATGGCCCATTAATAGGTAACATGTTGGTAAGTTACCAATGGTAACGACGGTCATCTTTTTGGCCCAGAAATTTCTTCATCGGGATCAAACTAAACATAAAATACCAAATTAAATTACCATCATGCATCGGGGAAGAAAGATTTTTAATTATTGATTTACGTGTAAATTATTACAATAAAAAAAACTACGATTGTTGCCATCTTCAAAACATTGAAAGTCTCATGTTTCATCTCCCAATGAAGTCATAATTGAATCACCAAGTGAGCTATATAGCTTGCATATCACTCTCAAATATCTGAAGTAAATTCTATAGTTAGATTTTTTTTTGTTACAGGTAAGCTAGTGAAATAACTTCACAGGTCTAATAGGGCAGAACAAAGCTATTTCTAATCAAAGATAAGAAGAACTTTCCTACTTCCCCTAAGGTAAAGCAACATGAATCTCTACTCTCATTAACTTTTCATTAGAAAACTGACCTTCATAGCGAAGAATTTGCCAACCCATTTATGTCGAACGAGTTGTACAACTCCACCATTGCCTTTCCCAATGACTTTCACTGTCTCGAGATCTTCAGGGCTGATTTGGATATTGGAAACCAAGCTTTTCCTTACTATCGAAATGCTGTTCAACATCCATAAACACCATCGTTGGTTTTTGCAAAGCTAAAAAGGTGCTGTTCAACATCCGTAAATGGGCTTTTTGGCCCGGTTGGTTGAGGTGGGAAGCCCACTCGGAGGATTATATCTGGCATTTAACAGAAAATCCAACGAACTGTGTACTTTTAGAAAGAGCCATCAGGTTCTTTTCAAAAGGTGCTACTACATTTAGATTTTTAAATTACTTGTGCACAATCGGTTAGTGGAGTTCGTGTGTTGGACTTAATTTTTTTAAGTGTATTTGTTTTGTTTTGATGGAGTTTTTTTTGATAAACCAGTAATAACAAGTTTTAATGGGCAAATACTAAAAGTTTTATAAAAAATAGTAGTACTATTCTTTATTCAAAAGAATTTGAAAATGTGTGGCATTTTGAGTCAAAGTTCCTTTATTTGAACCTCCTCAACCCCAACAATATATTAAACCGAACCCAAATAAAAAATGACTTGTCAAACAAGGCCCAAAGCTTGGAAAAAATCAATCTAAATAAGGTAACTAAAAATAGAAAACAATAAATTATTAGTGTTTTCTAGAAAATATCGACCTTCTCTATCAAGTCGTCGTTCTCGTTACTGGTCATTTGTCAAAGATATCCCAATTACGTACGAAGTAATATATACACACACTCATATACACTTTTAAGATCTCTTTTGTTTTATGCTTTCAATGTTATTGCGGCAAAACCCGTCTAAGCCCGCCACCTGTTTGATCAGGTCACCCTTATATTAAGACATCAATACAATATTCTCCCAAGCACTGACCAAAACCACCATTCCGTACAACTTCACAGCTTAATGGTTAGTCACTTTCTCTCTCTCTTTCTGTAGCTTTTGATATTTGTTTGCCGACTCCACTTTGATCCTATAAAAATGGGTGGCCTTTTGTCTTGTTTGATCTATGATTTAATTTCATTTCTCTAACCTTTTCTTTTTCCCCTTCTTCGTTTCAGAGATCGAGCTTCTTCCTGGTTTCGTATTCGATTTGACGTTGACGAGTTCCAAAGTCTCCCGAAGAGAAATAAAAATCTCTTCTTTTGTTTAGTTATTATTGTTTTAGAGTGATTATTATAATAATCCTTGTTGGTGCGTCGTTATGAGTACTGTGGAAAGCAGCAAGCCCAAGATCATCAACGGTTCTTGTGGTTATGTTCTAGAAGACGTTCCTCATCTCACCGATTACCTTCCTGGTCTTCCTGTACGTTTGTTTCCTCTCCATCTCTGATTTATTTCGATGGAAATCTCTGAATCAAGCTTTTGATTTGATCCATACAGTTGCAAAAAGACCAAACTTTGATCTACATAGATTGATACTTGTGCTGGTTTTTAACTGTTTAGCCTTTTTTGAACTTTAGATAGATGAAATGAATCTCTCCGATTATGAACAACTAAGAATAATTTAAGATTGCCCAATGAAAAAAGAGGGATCTTTTGCATCTGTAAAACGGTTTTAGATTATTACTCATTTACCATATTTTGTCGAATCAAATGGAGGTTTAAGTTTGATTAATGGTAAAGCTTTTGGTTTTATGTTATTGCAGACTTATCCTAATCCATTGCAAGACAATCCAGCATACTCAGTGGTTAAGTGAGTCTTTTTTTCCTCACCGTAACTTAGGCAAATAAGGTTCCTAGTTATGTTCTATGATGCTTCAATCATTAGCTTGCAGTTGTTACATGACTTTTTTTTTTGTGTGGAAATTTTCAGGCAATACTTTGTTGATGCTGATGACAGTGTCCCTCAGAAGGTATATATTTTGGTTTGGAGCATTCTATAATATCCCTCGCAGCTTTGAGATTTTAGAGCTCATGTTTCACTTATTGGCTCTTCTCCTTGTTGTCTAGATCGTTGTTCACAAGGATGGTCCAAGGGGGATTCATTTTAGACGAGCCGGGCCACGTCAAAAGGTTTTTCCTTTTGTTGAATTGCTTCAAAGCATTTCTTCCATTCTTGCAATAGGATCTGTTGTTGACTTATCTCTCTGCAGGTCTACTTCGAATCTGATGAAGTCCATGCTTGCATTGTCACCTGTGGGGGTCTTTGTCCTGGCCTTAATACCGTGATTAGGGAAATAGTGAGCAGTCTATCTTACATGTATGGAGTGAGGAGAGTCCTGGGAATAGATGTAAGTTTTCATGATTGGTAATTCCGTTCATCCAGACACATTTGCGCTCTTGTTTGTTTCGTTTCTCAAAGCTTGAAATTTTTTTCAGGGTGGATATAGAGGCTTCTATGCTAAGAATACAGTCTCCTTGGACTCGAAAGTCGTAAATGATATCCATAAGCGTGGAGGGACTATCCTTGGGACCTCACGAGGTGGCCACGATACCACAAAGATAGTCGACAGCATTCAAGATCGAGGAATCAATCAGGTTTTGATAATAACAGCCATTTTACACCGTGTTTCATTTTATAAGTGTATACAAACTCAGTTCTTGATGTAGTTATTTTGTCATCGTTAAGGTTTACATAATTGGAGGAGATGGAACACAGCGAGGAGCATCGGTTATATTTGAGGTAAATCCCATTTTAACCTTCCAAGTTTGTACAATTTCAGAATTTACCGATCTTGTGTTTATAAGCTGTAAGTTGTAACCATGTAGGAAGTTAGACGACGTGGTCTGAAAGTTGCAGTTGTTGGAATCCCGAAAACAATCGATAATGACATACCTGTATGTGTCCCTCTCTTCTTCACTTCACCATTATAGAAGAGGTGTGTTATTGATGTGAAGAAATTAAGAATCTCACATTTTTATTGCAGGTGATAGACAAATCATTTGGGTTTGACACAGCTGTAGAAGAGGCTCAACGAGCTATTAACGCAGCGCATGTGGAAGCCGAGAGTATAGAGAACGGTATCGGCGTTGTCAAGCTTATGGGTCGCTACAGCGGTGAGTAATATATGTACTCTTCTGGTTCTTCTTATGTCGCCTGATCAAGCTCTCTTGTTAGATTATCTCACAAGTGCATGCGCTGCTTTAACAGGTTTCATAGCCATGTACGCTACTCTAGCAAGCAGAGATGTGGACTGTTGTTTGATTCCAGAGTCACCATTTTACCTGGAAGGAGAAGGCGGACTATTTGAGTACATAGAGAAACGGCTCAAGGAGAGCGGTCACATGGTGCTTGTGATTGCAGAAGGTGCAGGACAAGATCTAATGTCGAAGAGCATGGAATCTATGACTCTCAAAGATGCATCTGGTAACAAACTTCTTCAAGATGTTGGTCTTTGGCTGTCACAGAGCATCAAGGTAAACCACAAATTACAGAGAAAGCCGTCAACTTTGATGGATAGTGGAATCAGACTAAACCTATAAAGTGGTAAAATTTCGTTTTCTTACTTGGTTGTAGGATCATTTTAATCAGAAGAAGATGGTGATGAACCTCAAGTACATTGGTACATTTCATATCACTTGCACTCTCCCCATTATGAGTTTCTTGACGTTTTCGGTTCTTAGCGCATTTCTCTGATCATCTTTAATTTCAGATCCAACATACATGATCCGTGCTGTTCCTAGCAATGCGTCAGACAATGTTTATTGTTCGCTTCTGGCTCAGAGCGCAGTGCACGGTGCAATGGCTGGATACACTGGCTACGTCAGTGGTCTAGTAAATGGAAGACAAACCTACATTCCCTTCTACGTAAGTTTCAAAACCGATCTAAATTTTTTGATCGCTCAAATGAGTCTAAAGTAATGATTAAACCAGCATTATCATCATGCCATCATCACCATTATAATCATCATCCGGTACCATCATTTTCACGTCATCGGCATCATCATCCGGTACCATCATTTTCACGTCATCGGCATCATCATTGTCATCATCATTGTGTGGATTGGTTGTGATGTTGCAGAGAATAACGGAGAAACAGAACCATGTGGTGATCACGGACAGGATGTGGGCGAGGCTGCTGTCTTCGACGAACCAGCCTAGTTTCTTGAGCCCAAAAGATGTCTCTGATGATAAAGAGAAGCCCATGTCGGCCCTCCTGGACGATGGCAACTGCAACGGCTCGGTCTATGTTCCTCCCGACACGAAAGAGATCACCAAGTGACACTGAACCTAAGAATATGATGATGTCCTATGTTTAGGTAGCTGTAGAGCGGAATAATCGGGTCTGGCGGTTTTGCCCTTTCACTTGTCATAAGAAAAGGTTGCTCCTCGTAGACCCTCCTGTTGTAATTTTCCATGTCTACATGCTTTTTGGGGCCCACATCGATAAATCTTCGTTCGATTTTTACGTGTCTACTTCTATAGTCCAGTCGAATATCGTATAATATATTGCAATTATTAAAGCAAAATTGACTAAACAAAAATAAACGAAAAGAAGAATAGTAAAGCCAACCCAAATTTTTAATATTGATTACTCATTATAAAAAGAGATTTTTAATATTGATTACTCATTATAAAAAGAGAGTAATGAGAGAAACACAAAGCAAGGGTGATCAAGGTCGGCATTGACACAAAAGTCAAAACAACACATGACCAACCATTCTAATCTCAAAAACATAAAATTCTAACAAGGTTGCTATTTTTATAGCTTAACCTTTCGTTAAAACAAAATAAAGCCAATACGAAAGACAAAAGGATGCATAATAAAGATTTCCTCCTTATGCAGCAGAGGGGGCAAGGTTCGTAAGGGCATCACCACCAGATTCATTGGAAGCTAAGGCTGCAATGATCGGATTCGGATTCAGCTTAGACTCAGTCTCAACAAAGTTTTTGTAGTCCAAACTCGAATCTTCATAAATCTCCCACCATTTTTTCACCAACATTTTTATGTCTTCACGGTCCATGTGTTCTTCAGTTTCATCATATTTCCAAGGCTTTGAACCCTGTAAAGTTGATTATATGAAATTAGTGCTATGAATCTATATATCTAGATATATGTCAAGAAGAAATTAAAGAATTAAAACAAAGACATACATTTGCACAGTAATGAACAACACTGATTTGGTCAAGGTCAATATGGTCAGGATGACGCCAAAGCATAGCCAATACAAGATTGTAAGTCGAAGGGATTGGCTTGTAAATGTTTCTGAAATACTCATTCAGAAAATCCTTCAAAAAATAAAAATAAAAATATTACAATCATAAAATAAAGAAAACTGAAAGAAAAAAAATGAAAAAGAGAGAGAAAATTGAACCTGTTCGGCAAAATAGGTTGGGGTTTTGATTTGAACAACACGAAGAAGATCCTCGTAAGTGCTAAGATTTGGTTCAAACATTAACATCCCAGCGTTGAAATACACTGGTGGTGGAGAACCGAGGCTTTCGACTGGCCACGTGACCTTTTCAGGTGATTGTTGACAATATCCAATCTTGTATTGACGAGTATTGCACCAAGATATCTCGCAGAAACAATCTTTAACAGCATACAAATAACCGGAAGGGGCATCGAAAAGATGATCGATGTTACTAAACACTTGTATGTCTCCATCTAGATATATCACCTTTTCATACTCCACAAACTGCATTTTTGTATATATATAAAAGAATCATTATATGTATATATATATATATGTGTGTGTGAGACAAAAATGATCATATACACATGAAGTTTTTAAATGATTAAAAATATGTTTTATCAAATGTTACTCAATAACTTACATCTTATTGATAATAATATAGACAGCAAAAAAAACTACACAATTATATTTAGGGCCTAATCATATTATAAATGAAAACAAATATGCATATATATGGTAAGTAAGATTTTTACCTCCCAAATACGAAGCTTGGAGTAATTAAGGACGAAATAAGGCATGGAATAACCGACTTTGTTTTCTGGCGGGATGACTTGTTCGATCTCACGGATGATGCATCCTTGAGCCACCAAAAGTTGACGGTGTTCTTCAGGAACGTCTGGGAGAGTGGCCACCACCAGAGGATAAGCTGAGTTAACCTTACGAAGTCCTTTGGCTAGACCAACCACACCCATCCAATAGTCTTTGTTTCCAGCAAGAAAAGTGACATAAGCCCTTTTCCCACTGTTAGGATTCACCTCCACGTTAGTTTCGATGTTTTTCTCGACATCCATCCTCATTGAAGCCATCTCAAATGATTAAAAGGATTTTCTCTTTAGAAATATTTTTTGCGGGTAGTTTTTAGTGTGGAAGATGTAGGCAGGAAAGCATCTTCTTATATAGGAGACGTGCGGTATATACTAGAATTAAATGGGAGAATTAATTATGGGTTTAATTATCCTTTTCATTATTTAATTTTCACGTTTTAGAAATACTAATCTAATCGACCCTTTCTTGCATGCCAAGTTTATAATAATAAATGGAAGGCAAATTAAATGTGGATCCTTGTAATGAAGGAAATGTTAAAATCCGCCATCTATGATAACCAATCAAAATCTAATGCTGTAAGAATAAAAAGGAAAGAAACCCCAATATAACAATAACTAGTATCAAAAACTTTAATATTTTGGAGATTTTTGTAAAGACGTAGTAGACAAATATATATGTTTTCAGTGTTTAATGAGATACTGTATATGTAATTTAATTTCCATATGAACCTAATCGGATAATAGTGCGATAGATTCATATCTTTGAATAATATATGAAAATGATAATGTCACAAGCAAATTTACTACTCATACACAGTCATACTTATAGAAATTATTGTTCCAGGAAACTTGAATATAATACAACTGAGCCTGGAAATGTTTCTGGGACAAGCCCAATACATAATAAGTTCAATCCAATAAAAGAGCAACAGCAAATTAAACAGGATCCCAAACAATAATGTCACAATTCATCGTGGAGGCGATTGGAGTCGAGTCACGGTAGCTAGATTAGATTAGATACCTAGAGATTCACCACCTCAAGTTCTCCGGAAAATAATGTAGAAATGGAAAAGAATGGTTAGTTGAAAATTCACAATGGTTATAAAGATGATGATGATGATGCCTCTTCTCACTCTTCAACTTATATATACAGGCAGAGAAACCTATACATGTCTTTTTCTTTGTAGTTGTATATATTAAATGTTTCGGATGTCTACTGACAATAATTAAAAGACAGCAGCTAACAGAAATTGTAAAAAAAACAATACTGACTTCACCGTTTTGGCAAAGCGGCAAAGTCTATTTAAGAAAACAAAAATAAACCCCATTTTTTCTGTCGACTCATTTAATTGAGAAAAATATATATAAAGTTTGAAAAATATATTTATCATCTCAGTTAGGTCACTACATTCTTGGGTTATAGGTAGAAGTTCAATTTTAATTTTGGGATTTAATATTTTAAGAATTTTATTATTAGTTTTGATATGCGGATTTATGGACTATAATTTATTGGTTCATAAACTTCATACCATTAATCGTTGTTTTGGTCATTTATTAGTGATATTTTAATTCTTTTCAGTTCCTTCATTCGTAATCTCTATAAAGCGCGCTAATAATCTGTTCGCACTCGTGTTCTAAGTTTCCGACGTGCCGGTGGGATGCTATGGCTTCCATTTCAGCCCCCTTGATATTTGCATCTATCGCGTATATATATATGATATATCTCTGTATATGTATCATGTGTGTGTAACACTAGTGTTATTATATTAACCTATATATTGTGCTTTTTGGAATCTCGATAATCAGATCAGAAAGAAAAACGAAACAAGGGGGAACTCTTCTTTATTCTCGACCGTTCATTACACTTGTAAATTGTAATCTATATAAGAACACGCACTTGATTTAACTGGACCATTGTATCCCCTTGGGATTCACACGGAGTATTCGAGATAATGGACTGTGGAACAAAGTCAGTTGAAATGGCATATGGACAATTGAGGAATCCAGCTATCGTAATTATCAATGTTAAAGGTTTTCTCTATAAATACACAAATTGCTCGCCGACCGCTATGCTTTAAAATGTTTTAGGTTCTGAATGGAGAGGTACGAAGCATGACCTGATGAATGCGGGCCAGACGTAACATTATGCTTTAAAATAGTTTCCGTTAGAAACGTAGATTTTATGCGTACTGAACTGTCCTTTTGATAATGTCCTTAAATCTATTTTTTCATAAAATTATGAAGTCCAAAAAGAAAAAAGAAAAAATACAACAATCCCCTGCAATTGCAAGTTATTGTCGTTCATGTATTTGGTTGTAAATTACTGATAGTAATACCCTCTCATTTTCTTGAAATGTATTTCTTAAAATTGAACTGTGTATGCATTATGTTTTTGACACAATTTAAGAAAACTAGTCGCAGCGATATCAAATTTTAAGATGCTGTCTCATGTAATTTTAAGGAATGAGGAAATTGACTTTAAAATTATAAACCTGATGATGTATATATAATTAGTTCGTATCCGAAAGATATAAGCATTATAGTTGTTTTAAAAAAGCACCAACGTCAAGTTTAGCATAATCACAGCAAAGATAGATCACAATACACATGCATCAATATATAAACGATGGAACATAATTAGAGATACCTTAGTCGCTTAATTTTATTACAACATGATAAAAATAGAAAACTAAAGATCCCCGCATAACCTCCCGACGTTAACCCACCACCAGACTTCTTTGAATCTCGTTGTACTATCTTACCATTTTAGCTTCGATGGAAAATACTGCATGGTAAAAAAAAAACCAACATGCTATGATAAAAATCAGAACTAGGATAGAAAAACATGTACTTAACATATAATAAATATGAACGATAAATTAGATATATAATATATATAATGTAGGTTTTGAATACTTTTTTTGGAAAAAGAAGAAGGTCTTTTTACCTTGTTGATAAGGGAAATATAGTACGGCTTTACTAGTTCGACATCAACAAGAACTTTGCTTTTGCTGTATAAATCATATTTGCTGCGATATAAAGTATAATAACATTGGAAAGTTTTTCATCGGACGTTAAAGTATTAAATTATTAATGAATGAAATTTTCTTACTTAAATATATGAAGCCACTTGAGACTCTCTCTGTCTTCGTCGTTCATCAGGTGAGTGTAGGCCCCCGCCTTGTGTAGTGCTGCACAATATTTGATTAAAATTTGCATAATATAATTAGTATTGAGATAGTATCTTTATGACTTCATGAACCATACTATAAAACCCACGAGTTAAAATATATTGAAGATTTAATTACTACTACATAGTACATACGATAGAACGAGTGATAGCGAACGATAAATAGAGCAGCGGGAGGCAAAGTCGTGCCATTCTCTTTGGCCACCTATTTGATTTGAGAAATATCAAGTATAAATTTATTAGCTACTTATTTAAGGGAAAAGCTAAAAAGAAAAAATCTAAAGGAGATAAGGACACTGAATTTGTATTTATTACCATGTACATATAATCATCATGTCCCCATGACATAGAGACATGGTCCAGTCCACAACCTTCATCGTAGATTCCCTGTTTTGTGTTGTACTTCGAGTTTGTGTGATCAGGGTTTTTACTGAAATACTGCAGTTAATTTAAAGTTTTATTAAGAAATAATTAGTAGTTAATTCTTTGAATTTTCAGGTATTTTTAAAGAAGAGGCGACACAATGTATTTTTCAGAGGATACTTAAAGAGCTTATTATTTGAAGGCAAGTATTAAGATTTCTAGACCCTTTTTTATTGCCAAAAGATTTCTAGACTTTATTTACATTTTACAGAAAATTGAATTAGTAATTTAAATGGGATTATGTTGTTTGTTTCATTGTAATGGGATGTCTTATAAATTACTTTTACCAAATAATAATATGAATATAATATTTTTTAGATTAATAGTATATAGTTTGAGCCCCCCCCGCCCCCAAAAACTAATAGTACAGAGTTTTTATACCTTGTGGTGAATATTTGCATCGTCGAAGGCGCAGCCAACGGGAAATGTATCACCTATGAATTTACAATATTATTTTGGAAGTCATAAATATAGGGAAGAATATTAAAACAAAAATAGTAACCACAACAAAAAAAATAATACAAACCAACGACAGCCCATTGGGGAAGACCCCCAAACTCCGGTAGAAGGAGGACTTTTCCAAGATCTGAAACAAAAAATGTATCTGTTTAACCAAAAGTTTAATTTGTGACATTGCACGAGGTCTAACAAATAAAAAGGGATATTAGATTTAGTAAATTTATATAAAATAACTATTATTATGCTACATTGGAATATATGATTCACAAGTACGCGTATAAATATATAATATATTTTAAAAACTTATAAATACCATGAATAAGTGCAGTGAGATGGAGCCAATCCTCGTCTGGATAATCCCTACGGATTGCTTCCGCAGACTGAAGAAGGTGTTGAATTTGTGGCTCGTCTAAATCAGGATCACTGTCATCCACGACATTGTTCAACAGCTCACAGCACTCCCAGACACTCATCTCCATCTTGTCCATTTTTCTATACTCCTCCCTCATATTCTTTACCTATTAGATTTAAATAAATATATTGCGCTGAAAATTACTAGGCTTTAAAATGTTTTCCGAATCAATGTAAAATTTATTTATCTATAAACAAATAGTGGAGAACTTTGCTTACAAAGTCAAAAGTCTGGTGAGTGTGTTGCATCTTATAGAATTCCTCAACTCCCTGCTGTCTTTGACTTGCAGTATTCTCATAATCTCTAACAAAAGATAATGAGAGAGGTTTAAAAGAGAAACTAACTTAGACCTATAAGAAAATTAATTTTTTGTTGTTGTTGTTGAGAAATTACAAACCTGAAACCATGTCCCATGAAATTGATATCAGGGGCATCAAATCCATCACCTGCCTTAGAATTCGGAACCATAAATCCTCCATCCAATACCAGTTCATCTTCTCCCACTTTCTTTTCCTCGATTCTTGAATCTACAATCATAATTATCACCAAGTACTTGTAATTAATTTCCTTTTCATTTTGTACGCACACACACGTAATTCATCCTCATTCGTTTGCTAAGCTTATTGGGAGAATATATTCTTACCAAGAATTAGCTTCTCGGCAGACCTTGACATATTACTTCAAAGAAGTAAAAAAGAATTTTAGCGATAAAAAGTAACGGAAACGAACGAAAGAGAATGGATATGAAATGGTGAGGAGTGAGAGGACTAATAGAGAGAGAAAGTATGATTATGCTTTGATTGTATGCTTTTTGTGATGAAGACTTGAGAGTATTTATAGTAGTGTGATACTGGTGGACTGGTGGATTAGGATTAGGTGACATTTCCTCTCCTATATATTTGGACAAAATCTAAGTCGTTATCAACAAATTATGTATCTTAAAAACGATTATTTGTATATAAAAACAAAATCTAAGTATCACGCAATTAAGGATGATATAGAAAAAGGCTTCAAACTTTTACGGGTTAAGTCGGATTCACGATCAGTGATCCATGAGCTTTGATTAAATTCGACTTTTTAGATCCGTGGGATCGTCGTGTCAGATATTCAATTTTTCTTATAAAAATTTGCCTAATCTATTTTCAATTTATTCCCCATGATTTTAATATGCAAACCGGAAGTTTAACAAAATAGGCTGCTACAATTTCAATTAAACCTAGAGTAATGAAATTTCAATTTTATAAAAAAAAAAAATATTATAAAGAAGGAAATGATAATGATGCCTCTCCCATTCAACTTATATAGGGCGATCTATAAACGTTTCTTTTCTCTTTAGTTGTCTATTTTAATGAAAATATTTCAAATGTTTTTGTAGTGTACTGACAATTGATAAAAGACAGTATTTAAATAGTAAAAAAAAATTGCAAGACCGGTGAAGTTTATCATTTTGGCAAAGTGGACTTGTTATCAATAATACATATATCACGTAAGAAGTAAAAAAATATATATTAAGTAAAATTGTAAATGTTTTTTGTTATGATTTTGTAATGCATTTTATGATAAAATAAAATAAACATCAGAACAAATAAACCGTGACGTGTATAATTAATATCTCTGACACACTGACTCAGCATCTACTAGCTTGTTTTTTTTCTCTTTTTTCTTCTCCTTTACTCAGATAAAAACCACATTTTATAATTACTATTATTTTTGAAAGTTTAAGCGTATTATCAATTTCATTAGATTATTTACTATGGTGTTTTTCTCGTCTGTGTGAAATTTTTATCCTCTGATTTCCAGTTTCCCAAAATAATATCAATGATTTTTCTTTTCAAATGAAATTTCTGAAATTCTAAAAAACCTTATTTTTATATTTTGGAATATATTACGTATTCTTAAAAGATATACAATAATATATATAAAGTATTAGTTTTTGTTTACCATTAGGGTTCTCTGAATAGTTTTTTGCTGTCCAAAAGAAGAAAGAATTTAAAGAATCATAGGCTCAGAGGAAAAGAAGAAAAAAATGAAGAGAAGTGGGAAATTAGTTAATGTACAACAAAATAGTTAGAAAGTTAATAAACCTAAGTAACTGCCTAAGAGTAGCCCTGCATGCAGCATTTGTCATTTTAACTTCACCTTACAAAATACATTGCTTAAATTTAACAAAATATGTTTTAAAAGGGAAACTCGATTTTATAACCATAAAAATTGAAATAAAGAAAAATCTGAGGTATCTTGGACCCTCCTAAGATTTTTTTTTTTTGTTTTTGGTAAAGAGAGATGCTTCTTAATTACTTAATGTTAAACAAGTACAGAGTTCTGCAACTCAGATAGTGCTGACTTTGCAAGCGCATCAGAGATACAATTTTCACTACAGGGAATAACGTTAAAAGATAGAGGAAAGAAGAGTTAACCATAGAAGATCCTAACGTTGTATTTAGGAAATAAGCAAAAGGTAACTTATGTATAATAGTATTCATTAAGACTTCCTGTCTTGTACGAATATGATTAAACAAATATTTATCAGTTTGATGTTCGACTCTATCCAAACCCCAAGGCACAGTCATTTAATCGATATTGTGAATGATCTCTGATCATAGGCTATACATACAAGCCATCACACATTCACACTCATGTATATAACATTGTACTCTTGCAAGAAAATTAAAGTGGGGTATTTATTATATATACCTTTAAATTAAAATTCTGAAAAAGTGATAGATCGAAGAGGACGAGGCAGAGTCTCGCAAAGGGGATGGTCCCTTAGAGATAAGTCTAAATTGGATCAAAACAAATTTCACATTTTACTAAAAGGTGTCTTCCAAAGAAATACGTATGTTTTCTTGGTCTTTACACATTATATTGGTTCGTGTTAATTACCTTTTTCATGAAAAGAAGTATTCCAATCCGAAAATATGAAGTGGTATTTTGTAGTTGTTGTCTCTAGAATATTGAATATATATACGAATCCGAGAAAAACGTGTTAATTATTGCATACAGTACCGAATACAATATGTCACATGTTTTCCACCAATAGTTACACGTGAATCAAGAATCCCATGTTCCCCAATTACAATAAAACACGTGTCACATAAGCACTAAAATAGAATAGCATTCGTAAATTATTGTTACCTTTATTCAATAACTATTATCCATTTTCGGGGTATCATCATTTAACGTATACATATAGAAGTGACGTTAACCTAACTCTACTTCTATTCTTTGTTTCATTCAAATTCACAACTTAAAAAAATTTTTTTTTGTGTGAGATAAAACCACAACCTTAATTAAGATGAACATATACATAATTCAAATCCATTCACAATTTACAATTCAAAGGAAACCAACATAATAAAACTTCATAAAGAACGATGAGCTAGGACCTATGTGCATAATGATTAATTGAGCTACAAATACAATTATATAGATATATATGATAATATAAATTCAAGAGCAGTCCAACATAAAATTCGTAAATTGTTTGTAAGTATTTATTACTTATATAAAATGGGTACAATAATTGAATATTTGACTCGTGAAGTGAGAGCAGTACTATAGCAATATATATTGTAAAAGAATTTAAGTTCAACATGCTGTGTCAGTATGAAGTATGCATAATGAATAAATCCAAACTGCACTTCCTCTTTTTCATGCTCTGACTAAAACAGAAATAATCATCGCCAGTAAATTTTTTTACTCAAGAAACATGCTCAAGCGATGGGAAATTTATTCACCACATCAACGTCCACCAATATCGAATTCAATTATGGTAAAAAATCAACGGCAGCGATGTTGGTTGAAGTATCCGAAATCAATGTCGATTTATGTTGTAAAATGATTGAGACATGGATAATATTTGGTCATATGTATTTACTGCATGGTAATTGAAGAATATAATTAAAGTATCAACTAGGTGATTGCTTGCATGCATGTACGTGCTGAAGAAATTTTTTTAATTTATTTTAATTTCGGTATCTTATATATACTGTGATTTTATTTAAAGAGCGTAATGTGGGTAACTTTAATATGAATTCCAATTAATTTGCGTTGTGTTTGCAATTGTGAGAATGAAAGTTATATTGAAAATAATAACAGTGCTAAAAAAACATGAAAGATTCGATATCAATGATACACTTTTGTCATTTTTATCATGATTGCTCGTGAGCCCGATTATAACTCTTTACTTTATTAACATATTCGATGACTTGTTGAAGAAACACATAAAATAAGCTAATCGAAAAATAAAAATTCTAATTGGTGAGGATACGGCGAATGGTGTTCGGGTTCGAAAATACTTGTTTCCTTTCGAGCTATTCTCTGATGTAGAATTGGTCGGTTCAGCAGGTAGCCAATATATATACACACAAAGATCAATGTTTCGATTATCGCATCTATGTTTATTTCGATCGTTTGATATTTTAATTGGTTTAGTGTCATCTCTTTATACTGATTATATCTAATTGCTTAGTGTATAAATAATTAAATATTTCCCCTTTGGGCTCAAGAAACGGACTGTCGTATAAACAATATGGGCTGGGCTCTAAATAGGCCGTGACTAAAAAAGGCTTTTTTGGCTTTGAAAAACTTTCGTTGAAACAGTGCTACGTAAAATTTTTTTTTTTTTTTTGCCGTTGAAGACTTGCTAATTCCCTATGGTACATTTCGATCTCAATTCTCCGGAGACGAAGAAAAAAAATCTATGAAGAAGTTAGCGAGAACATGGCGGAGAACGAGTCACGACGACGAAGATGATAAGTTTATTCTTCCTACTTGGGACGACGTCGATTCTCGGCCTATAGATACACAAGGTGTTTTTTTCCGTCTCATCCTGTGAAAATATTCAGCAGATTTCGTAAAGCAAGTTCGTAACAACTTTATCAATTATTGTCGTCGTTATACAGAGCAAGAGGAGTACGTTCGGTCGCTCGAGGAAGCTCACGCTCAGCAAAGTCGGCAATGGAGGGTATGATCGAAGAACAGTACCTAATTTTGTTTTTAGAAGGTGGAAGGTTGTGTGTTAATCTGTTTCAAATTCTTATTTGTGTAGAGCGTGTTCGTGGTTCTTCTGTTATGCTACGGAGCTTTCCTCTTCTACTCCATTTTTCAACAGTTCATGTCACCGTGGGAGCTCGTACGATATATCGACTAGTTTTCCTTTGCTTAGTATATGAATCCTCCTCTTGTTCTTATGATTCTCTTCTTATTAGATCGAATCCACAGTTGAAAATTCAGATCGGATTTTAGCTTTGTCCTTAGTTGCAGTTAAATCTTTGAGTTGAATAAACGAAGTTGATTTAATGCTTAAGAACTCAGTCTAAAATTGATTGTTGTTTTAATGATAGATTTCGGATTTTATAGCTCTGAATTTCTTGCCTGACTATGGAGGGTTGATAGTATGCTGAATTGGTTACATTTAGAATCTTTATATTTATACACTGATTCTGTATTTATACACTGATTCTGCTTGTGTATGGAGTTATGTGCACTTGTTTCGCTTTAGACTTTCATAAACAGATGTCTCTTTATTGAAAGGTATGTATATTGTACGGTGTGTATTTCATGAATTCTTATTTCTATTTCTGAGCAGCGGTATCATGCCTACTTCATGGAAGATCTCAAGTCATGGATGGTCATTTCTGCTGGTTTGTCTTACATCTATGTGTTTTTTTTTTACTTTAAAGTTATGGTTCATTACATTTTTTGTCTCATCATTCGATATGGTGGTGAAGCCAATGCTGAGCTTGTGTGGAATTTTCCCGTGTAATAATCTCTTGTTCCAATATGGGAAACAAACAGATATGTTAGCTGCTTATATTAATGCACATTGCACACTCTCACATGGTCAATCTCGGGCTGTCGTTCCTGAGTATCACTTTTTATATATAATAGTGTAGAATGAGAAAGAGTGATTACATATTTAGTCTTAGGTACGTAGAACTGCTTCTCTGCTAGTATAGTTATTGCGAACCAATTTATGGCCATAGTGAAACCTTATTGCCATCGGAATACTTTGTTGTTTGATCTTCAGCTCATTTTGTTTTTTTTTTGCATGTTATTTGTTTCTTGCAACAATAACATTTTTATCACCGGATTTTTGAATCAGAGTGGATTGCTATCATGGCATGCTGCCTGTCAATTGTCGGGCTACTAGATAAGAAGAATGATCATAGGCGCTGGTTCTGGTACTCTTGTGTTCCTGGGTCTGCGTTGACCATCTTTTGGCTTTATTACTTGCTAAGGTACACTAGAGAGCATACATTTCATCAGATAACATCTTACATTTGATAGACATTCATAATTACTATTATTAGATTTAAGAGAAGTTAGAGTACAATTAATCTCAAGCTCCAGAGATTCCGGTTCATAGATATGCAACTTTTAGTACCATAAATCCTTATGCTGGACCATCAATACCGACATGTCTTGTCAGTCTGTCTAATTCATGTTCTCTCTGTAGAGTTGTGCTAATAATCTGTTCTCACTCGTGTTCTAGGCTTCCGAAGTTCCGGTGGGATGCGATCTGGCTTCCATTTGGGCCCCTTTGGTATGCGCATCTATCCCGTATATATAATAAGCCTATTTATAATATACAATATATAGAGAAATCATGTGTGTGTAACACTAATGTTTGTACTTGACTGTATTTTGAATTTGAAGCGGAGCTGGAACTTGTCTATACGTGGACCATCTACTGGAGGAATCATCTGAAGAAGTGAAAAAGCTTAGGAACTATATGTATGCATATAAAGCAAGGTAGAGATAAAAGCCAATACACTTCTGACTAAATCTGTGATAGCAAAAGTGGAAGTTTTGACTCTTTAGCATCCCATAATGATCATTCTTTTTTTTGGCTAAATACCAAGTACCATAGAAAATCGGAATTTTTAATTTCAGCTTAAACATCACCAAGATCTCGAAGGCAACATGAGTGACTCAAAATATAGATTCCATCCAGGTCTCGAAGGCAACATGAAGCATAATCCAAATCACACACGTGAACTCTTGATTGAACGGTTTGCGAAATAAATTCTCGGACGACTCAAAACAATTCACTGAAACTGGTGCTTATTCAATGATGAATCGAACCAGATGGGTCTAACTGTACCGAAACAATGCAAGGATGGTTAATCAAATACTAATCGATCACGCGAAGTTGTCATATTGCATCACTCATGAGTCTTTCTAGCTCGCATTTCACAAGTCATGGATCAAGGATTCAAGAAGATAAATAAATGTTCTCTCCAATAGCTGCAACACTGATTCGAAGTCACTACAAAGTTAAAAAAGAAACAAAACTTGAAAAATCTGATAAGAGGTTACAAGATTGTTCAATCCTCTTCTTCGATGACTTTAGTGCCAAGGCCAGAGAGTCCTTCGGCAGGGATTTCAGCAACAGTGACAAGGGAGAAGAACTCTTCCTTTGCGTCTTCGTCATCGTTTCTCTTACGAGCAATTCGGACTCTGATCCTTCTAGGAGGACCTCTGATACCTTTGCTCCAAATCTGCTTGTTCAGCTTCACATCCACTCTCACATCCTTTGTCCCCATGGCCTTCTCTGCAAACTTCCTTATCTCCTTGATTGCCTTTGGAGCCTTCTTCTTAAAGGTACTGTTTTACACACACATTTCCAATAGGTCAAACCGAAAATTGAGTGCCTCGAATTAAATAAACATCTGCTTAGAGCTTAACAGAGAGACTTCATCTTGATTAAACGCAATTTCCTAACGAATTAATGAAACAATCTAAGAGACCTTTGAAACCAACAGAACAAACCGAAGCAGAGGAGTTTAGTAATTATATTGGAACTTACCAGCTATGAAGGCGTCTGTGAAGGTTGATGGTGTACTCTCTGGTCACCACCTCCTCTTTCCTTCCCTTCTTCTCCGACATTTTTATGTCTCTTTCTCTGTTCCTGAGTATATCGAAACTCAAAACGGTTAAACTCAGATAGGTTTCTCTATGTAGCCGATCAGTTCACTACATCAATTGATTGGCAATCCAATGAAGGAATACGAAGAAGAATTCATTGGCCTGAACTTAAAACGAAGATCAGCGAAATTATGTTAAGACAGTGAGAGGAAAATACCTTCGCCTCTCCAAGAACTCCGAAAGACGAGACGGTGGTGGCGGAGGAGGAGAAGGCTTATATGCGGCGTTCAATAGGTCGAAGAACTAACCCTAGTTCATTCGATGGGCTTTTTTATGTCACTCTTTTATGGCCCAATTAAGAGTTTTGGAACTCTTTTTTCTCTTATAACCTCTTACGATTTGTCTGTCATAAATCATTGGCAGGCCCATTAGAGGATGATTAGATTAACAAAATATAATATTGCTAATAGATATCGTATCACTCGGGCGTTTGGTCTAGTGGTATGATTCTCGCTTTGGGTGCGAGAGGTCCCGAGTTCGATTCTCGGAACGCCCCTTTTTGAATTACAGAGTTTTCCCAGTTTTGTTTTGAATGAGCAATGGTGTACTTGTTTTTCTTGTAACACTTTGCATAAATCGCCAAACTTAATATAGTCAAGTGTTTTTTTCGTTTGTTCCTTTTTATTGAATACACTAGTCTTCCTCCCACTTACAGAACCCAAAAAAACCTTTGGCATAACATCATCTGCTCAATATAATCTCCTGCAAATAGTGATCCCATCCCCAAGCGCAGCGTGCGAGATCTGCACACGCTCATCAGCCGAGAGTTTCTGGTTCAGCTCGAGAGTTGCTTTCCTGCCTTCTCTCCTCCACTCGGGTGTGCACGATTCCGGTTCAGTAACTGATCCTCCCCACAGAGTGTTGTCATACACTATAATCCCACCAACCTTGATGAGTCTCATAAGCCTCTCATGGTAGTTCCAATAATTCACCTTGTCTGCATCCACAAATGCGAAATCAAATCCACCCTCGTTCTCTTTCTGCATCAGAAACAACAAAACGCACAATGACCATCTCACGGTAAACACTGATCCGTTCTGCACTCAAGATCCTATTGGGGACGAAGAAACTAGAAATGATCACTTTATCTCCATGAACAAACCAAGGGTCTTTAGCTCTTTCGTTGCGGGTAACAATAAAGGCACACACTTTGAGCAATATAATTACGCGGTGAAAGCGAAAGAAAGAAGTTTGAAGCCATACATCGTTTAAAAGCTCGTCGAGGACTGGAAGAGCTTCAGACTCTCTGAAATCAATTTTGTGTTCAACACCAGCCTTCTTGATAACTGGCAACCCTATTTCATACGAGCTTCTGTTCACATCAATGGCGATAACCTGCAAATCTCGTGTGGCATAAATCAGTAGCAGAGACGATACAGAAGCGTAACAAAAGTGAAAAAGCTTCTTTCTTTTTACTTGGTCATATGCACATACCTTGCCATCTTCTGGTAATGTAAGAGCAGTGAGGAGAAGAGAGTATCCAGTGAAAACCCCGACTTCGATCGTCTTCCTTGCATTTACCAGATTCAGCAACATCTCCATTAACTGGCCAGCGTCCGGTGCAGTAGCCATCCTAGCTCGAGGGTGGTTATGAGTTATGTTCCTAAGCTCCTTGAGAGGCTCTGGCTCGCGCGGGTACACACTGGTCTCCAGTATATACTGCATCATTTTTCAAAGAAAGGCATCAGAAAAAATGGAGAGTTGTGAGAAAACGTAGAGATGAATGAGTGGAGGCATACTTTATAGAGCTCTTCACTCTGCAGCAATCCCTTGGAAAAATCTGATGCCTTAGCTTCATCCTTCGCCATTCTCTTCTTCTCCAAACACACTCTAGTTTTCAAGGAAAACCCTCTAAAGGGAAATAAAAGTAAAGCATAAGAGTCTTGTTCATATGTAAACATTGCTAAATAGCAAAACTGATCCATATAGCCGAATAATCTAATAACAGGTTCGATATGAGATTTGCCTATCTAAAACAGGTTTCTCAATTTATAGATCAGACCACATCTACGAGTTGACCAACAACATTTTCTATCGTTGATTAAAGCACGCTAAGTTCCTAGACTATGTTTCAGAGGTTTATTAGGGTCAAACACTTGAGACAGAAAAGGACAACCAAAAGTTTTACGCGATTAACGAAAAATAGATCACAGAGAGAAGAAGACTTATACCGAAGAATTCGATCAGAGAGAGGGCTGAAGTCTCACAGTTTCCGATCTTCCACTACAATTCTACAATCTACACCGATCAGGTTTGTCTTTATACCAAGTTGCAAAAGACAATGACAAAGAAAACGTTAAAAAACACCGAACAATTGTCGAAATGGGATTTTTCTTCCTTTTAAAAAGAGGAATCTACAAAGGAAAGGCGTGCCTAATGCCATTTTACTCTTCCCTGGTTAGTGTTGACGTATCAGCGTATCATCAGGAATGACACATTACCAAACAGTCCAAACCCATTTGAAATAACGATGGTGATACACCATCAAAATGTTTAAAATTACCAAGTTGTGTTGTATAATAATTTGTTTCTGTGTCTTTATTGTGGGCAAGAAAATTATTTATCCCCACCAATTAAACTTAACAAAAAAGAAACAAACTATAGGCAAACAAGTTGTCGACTGATATTATTAAGAGCTAGCATGAGTGATGATGCCTCAGCTTCAAAACTTTGGTGTATTAAATTATCCAGAGACAGAAAAGAAATTAACTTTAGCTTCTAATGCGATAATAAACCGCCAGTTTATGAAATTAAAAGGCTTTTTCAGCGTTCAATGGTTTAAAAAGGCATGCTTTTATGTTGCTTTGTATCTTCAAGGGTAGTAGCCGGTGAAAGTGAAGCCTCTTCCAACGATCTCACCTGCACAGTACCAAGCGAAGCATTCCAGACCAAAAAGTGCTGCAATCCCAGCATCTTCAACCTTCAAGTCCGCCCGATTCTTCCACAAGCCTTTCACGTGATCGACTTCCTTCCAGAAAGACTCAGTACGTCCAGGAATGCTGCGATCCACAGAATAAAAAAAAGTCAGCCACAGGAACAAAGGCGAAGTATAGTAGCTCCTGAATAACATACCTAGAATTATTGAAAAGACCTTAATTAAGAAATCTACACCAACACCTCTCAGCAAAGCAGAGACCTTATTTAGGCGTGTATAGTTCCATTATCCTTTCATCACACACCGAACCATCCCTAAACCTAATAGATAGCGACTAATTGCATCATTGAAGATCCCTACCAAACCGACAATGGAAGAGAAACAGAAACCAAACCCTTTACAGCATACTAACAAGAGAATAGAAACATAGAAGCTCAAATCTTTACTACGAGAAGAAAGCTATTAAACAGCTAACAAACCGAATCCAGGATCAGGTAAGAGATATAAAAAGGAAAAATAAAAAATGAACCTAGCAAGACGAGTGTAGAGAAGCTGCTTAGACAACTCATTGCATTTCTCAACAGTGGCAGGCTCCTGGATATACTGCTTGTTCTTCTCGAGCAACTGTTTGTAGTAAGTTGTGCCGTGCTTTGACACAAACTTGGATGCTTCACAGGCCTTGGATTTCAGTTGCAGCAACTTAGATGCCATCTTTCACAAACTCTTCCCTAAGCCATCACAAAACAATTTAGATTTACAGATCAAAAAGAGACGCTAATGGATGCAGCAGCTATCTGAGGGGTACTAAATGTGAAAATCCAATTCCATTATATATCAAATGCAAAATTTGTACCTAAAAACCAATGTCTACCAAAACAAACCCTAATCATCGAAAGTTACAAGCATATCCAAATAGCCAGGACTCATGAACACATTACCGCTCGTAAGCATACACTCAATCGAATCGCGCATCAAAGCAAGCGACCCGAAAGCGCAGATCTATCAGTCAAATTCTCAAAACTGGAAAATAAGAGATGAAACTTCGAACCGAAAAAGGGAAAAAGAAGTATTGATAGTTTCAAACCTTGCTGATGTCGCCGGCGACGGAGATTGTAGTGGTGTGCACCGTTAACGGAGAGCTAGAGGGCAGCAGCTGGATCAAATCTCTAAACTTCTTGAGTTTTTGGGGGTTTTGTTACCACTCTTCTTTAACCAAAAAAAAAAAACAAATAATTACGGGCCTTTTATGGGCCACTGGTTTTCTTAATTATTGGCAAATCTATTTCACCAGCGAAAGGCCCAAAAGTGCCCCACTCTATAAGCAAAAGACCAAACTCATTCATTCAAAGCATCTAAAAGAAGAATGACATAATAGTATATGGGAAAATTGCCAAATAATAGTATATTGATTATTGAAAATATAAAACTTTTGTATTATTGATGTTATGGATTTTATTATATTTTTTGAAAAATCTTTTGTAAATTTTTTTTTTGTATAATAATAATATTATATGTCAAAAACTAATATAATTATAAGTTGATGATGTATGAATTAGATGATAAACAGTATTATATATAAAAAATTATTTATGAACAAGAAATTATGAATTGATGTAATTCTAATTCTTTATTATAATTAGAAACTGATTTTTCTCCACATAGCTTTCATTCTCGTAGATTTTGTTACTTTTGTATTACTTCTGTGTGTTTTTTTCTATTATTTATATGCTTTTCTTTTCGTTTTAGTGTGTATAAGCTTAAAATATGAGATTTTGTTGCGAAAAATATATTGTACGTTTTGTATGATAATAATGAAATATTATTCTATTGAATATATAAAAAAAAATTATAAGTTAACGAAATTCTATTTTTATGATAATTAAAAACTGATTATTTAATAATACATCTCTTAGTTACCAAGATTTTATGGTGTTTTTCAGGCACATTCGATAGAACAGCCACCACAAAGAAGATATATAGATTTTACTTTACCAAGTTCTTTGGCTATACTAACCACAATTATCCACTAGTCTTTATTTCAATGAAAAAAGTGAGGTAAGCCTTTTTTCTACCGTTACCATTCACTACCATGTCATCGATATCGTGTATTATCGAAAAGCTAAGCTAGCTTCTCAGCTCTCTTCTCAAACTGTCTGTAAGGAGATCTTTTAAAGACTAGTACTGGTTGGAGCTATTGTTCTACTTATCATGCTCATCTTCAGCATCATTTTTTAGGTTTGTGATGATATGAAGACAATACAAGTTCCAATAATTTAGGCTTGTGTACAAATCTCTTATATATTATTTGAGAATCCTTAAAAAAAATAACCTTACATTCATGTGTTATTAACATGTATGCCATCATGATGTGTTATCACTACAAACATTCTTAGATTCATTTTATAAATAGCCTCAAGTTACTAGAATAATTACAAAATATGCCATTCATAATTTAGTTCAAAAAATCAAATATTCTTATTAAATTAATCCTCTATATCATTAATTACTAATCTAAACCAAAAATCTCTCCTACTATTTCCTTATATAAAAGCTTTAAAATTAGTAAATAATTTAATAACAAAGATTTGATATACAATTATATCAAATTAATTATTTTAAAAGAAAAATTAAATTATCATATCAAACATATAATACAAAAATCTATATAAATTTATTTACATTTTATTTATATTATATTATATATTTTATTAAATTTAACTTAAAAATATAAAATTAAACTCTATACTAGATCATGTATAATAATCCTTTATATATTATTTGAGAATCCTTTAAAAAAAAAACCTTACATTTATGTGTTATTAACATGTATGCCATCATTATGTGTCATCACTACAAGCATTCTTAAATTCATTTTAGAAATACCCTCAAGTTACTAGAATAATTACAAAATATGTCATTCATAATTTAGTTCAACAAATCAAATATTCTTTTTAAATTAATCCTCTATATCATTAATTACTAATCTAAACCAAAAATGTCTCCTACTATTTTCTTATATAAAAGCCTTAAAATTAGTAAATAATTTAATAATAAAGATTTGATATACAATTATATCAAATCAATTATTTTAAAGTCATTTAAATTTCTCCATTTTTTTAATTTTTTTTTGAAAGAAAAATTGAATTATCATATCAAATATATAATACAAAAATCTAAATGTTTTCTCATATGCTATAATTTGAATTGGGGTTTAATATTTTTTTATATTTATCACAAAAATAAAACATATATGATAAATTAGTAATTTTATCTATTTTATTATATAAATCATATTTTATGTTCAATAAAATATTTATATTTATTTTTGTATTATAATTCATTATAAATTTAGACCATATGTGAAAATTTCATGACATATTATATATATAAACGAATCATTATTAAATTAAACTCAAATTACATAAATTCACATATTCAGAAAATTAGAATAGAAAATATCTATATAAATTTATTTAAATTTTATTTATATTATATTATATATTTTATTAAATTTAACTTAAAAACATAAAATTAAACTCTATACTAGATCATTTGTGTTTTTACTATAAAAAATATAGACAATAAAAAAATTAAAGTTTTTTGATTTATAATATAATTTTTAAATTAAATATCAAAATAATTAATAAATATTTTAACCTGCGCATAGCGCAGGTTATTACCTAGTGAACTACTATTGACTAGACACGTTTGTCCATATTTGTACTAAATAATTACAGTCAGATTTAAATTAGGATTGTGATGATATGAAGACAATACTAGTTCATTTGTACACAACCACTAGACAAGTTTAGTTAAACTAAATTTATCAATTAAATAATTAGTATATATACATATATAAAATGTATGTTGAAATAAAGTTTACCGAAAAAAACTATTAAAGATGCCATATTATAACATTTATTTAACTACTCTCTTTATTCTTTTTTATTTAAGTGTGATCAATATTGTATTTGGAATATATTCATTAGTTTGATATGGATTTTCATCCAATGAAACGTATGTTGTGATTTTTTTTTTTTTTTAAATGGATGATATTAATCATCGAACTAACACCTTTAAAAAAAAAAGAAAAAAAAAAAAAGAACCTCTAATTCAAATCTGGTAACTAAAACTTATCATAGAAACACTTTTAACCTAACAAGTAACCACATTTGGGTCCATGTGTGTAGAGATACAAGTACGCGTGTAATGTGGATTCCTTTTCTACATTAATGATTTATACTTTATAGGTTGTTGTAACTTGTAGAGTGGAGATAAGTCCATGAACATATTGCAAAGCAGCTCGTAATACGACACGAAGACGGAAGACGGAAGACGAGACCAACGTTAGTAAAATTAAAGACGATATTGATGATTAGTTCACACGTGGGACGTAGCCAATATTTTTAGGCGCCAGCCTGTCAGCGTGGTCCGCGTGTGAGGTGGGGACTGATCTGACGGCCAAGATTCTCCCAGCTGTTCAATTGACCTTTGGCCCTCAAAAAGTAGCATTGGGTTGGAAAATCCTAACGACCCCGATCACACGTGTGTGTGTGTGTCTGCGAGTTTTTATTATTTTACATTTTGATTGTGAATAATAAAAAGATCGAGTTTTCAAAATGTAATACCGTAGGGTGGAACAAATAAACCCTTTTGGTTTTATATTAATTAAAATAAATTAAGACTTTAGACTCAAGAGTCTCTTAAAAAAGAGACCAAAAGAGAAATGACCACTTTAATTCTTAAGAGTCCCGGAGTTATATTTTCTTTTATTCAAAAAGAGACCAAAGTGGGCATTGTCCTACATGGGATAGATTAAATTCAGGATTAGTCATGGATAGTAAGATATTGATACAGTATTCCTCAAAAGTTCATTGTATGAAAAATTCGTTCTCTCACATTCTCACTGATGTATTTTTAATATGAAAGTTTGAAAAGTCTACCGTTGCACTTGTCACAAATAATATATATATAATCTTTTGACCATATATACTAGCAACAAAATATCATAAATATGTACATTATAAATTAAGCATGAATATAAAGTCAAAATCATTTACGTACAAACACCTAAAAAACGTATAAATAAAGAGGCACCACAATTTGTTATGCGTTCATTAAACAGTTCGAAGACGCATAGCACGTAGCCAAAATGTTTCATAAAAATCTCTAAATATATTCCGGTATATACTTGCAGTCGAATAATTAATTGGTCATATCTATATAAAGATCCGAAAAACGTATGTATTAGAGTTGTATTAGATTTATATACACATGAATACATGATCAAGTATAAACATGAATAATGAGGAAAGGTAGTTTTGAGCAAAACAAAGTCCGAATATAAGAAACTGTATTAGAGTTGACATAAACCAAAGGAAAACGAAACTGTATTAGACACGGAGTTAGACACATGCGCATGTATAAGTCAAAAGTATTAAAGTAGAAAGACTTGAAACATGCAGATAGAAGAGACTAAGTGTCAAATCGGTGATTAACTTAAATAGGATTATGCATGCCAAGTCCACGAATCATAATTTCTTAATACTTCTTTGACGCGACGCTTTCGATCGAACTCCGTTTTAATAAACTTAATTATTCGGGGGTCCGTTTGGATGGAGTAGTCAAATCAAATAATTCTCTTAATTAGCTGTAAGTGGAAGCATTATTCACATATATAGTCTAGTATATATAGTTACAAGTCAAAATATATAAACTAACACAAATACACAATTGTAAATTGTCATCTTGCATGACATAACAAAAGTTACATATCCATATATTACAATATTGTATAAAAGCTCTATATAAGTAAAAGTACGTAGATACACATATGTAGTTGACAAACATCCGAAAGTTTACTTGTAAATTTCATAGTTTCTCAATTTCAATTTCACTTATGTATAAATAATTTATTTTGAAGTATTCCGTGCTAGTTTCGATAGTGATTACCTCAAACAAATTTAGAAGAAAAATCTTGCATTAAATATGTTTAAGCTATAGTATTTTAGTTTGGCGTTACGATCGTAACATATATACTATAATTCGTTGGTTGTTTTTGTTATAGGTGCAGGATGTAATTAATTAGTATCTTTAAGAAATACCTATATTTCCGATGCATGCAATCTCTAGAGTCTATACTACAGCTACCATTCCGTGTCTTTAAATGTAATATAGTATAAACGAGCTCTTGTTCAAAATATAATAATATACTTCTAACGACAATTTGCATTATTTATTATTTATATTACTCTAATAGAGACCATTGTCTTTGCTCTGAATTTATTTGTTTTATTCATCAAGTGGTTTACGACCTCGGCTTAATTGGCCAAGAAAACGAAATAACTTGGAGACTACTCTAGCTAGGAATGTACTAAAAGATTAAAACAATTATATTATTATTAATTAACTACTGGATCCAATTTTGAAAGCTTTAAAATCGTGATATGTAACAAAACAGGTCGATTCAGAAGTCACATTCTGCATTCATGGTAAACTTGGTAGCTATTTATTGATTACTAGAAAGATATAATTAAAATATCACAGTTATGCGTTTCGAGCTAATTTGTTTGTATTTTAGATTTTTTTTGTTTTTTTTTTTTTCCAACATTTTAGATTTTTGTATTGATGGTCCAGTGATAGAGACCATTTAAAACGTCTTAACTGGAAAAACAAAATACAGCGCAAGTTTTGAAGATTGTTTTTGAATTTGGCATAAAATTTATCTAGTTATAAAAAAAAAGAATATAGACTTAATTAGCCTTACATATACTTTGTTAGCCTATATCGTTGTTGTCCGAAACAAAAAAAGCCGACATCGTCATATATACCTCACTAATTAATAGCCACATAAAAGTTAATTCGATCTCACCCAAACCGTGGTTTGGAGACATAAAACTAGGATAAAAAATGGAACAGCTTACTTGTTAGAGTTGTACAGTGACAAAGGTCAAAAAGATCCGACCACATAACAACACTAACCCCCTTGGAAATTACACTAACAATGACATATCCTCATCGAAATTATTAATTTAGACCCATTTGCTGTGTACTACAACAAATCAACTTCGTACTTTTTATTTTTTTACACAAGTCAACAAATATTACATATCAATTATCATTGGCCTTGAAGAAAAATATGAAATTTGTATCTACTGCATATGGTAGACTTTTGAGGTACATCAATATCTTACGAAATCTTACCAACATATATAAACAGAATTGAAAGCATCTATCTTTCTTTGACGCAAACAATTTGCTTTTAATCAGTTGAGCAAAACATGTTTACGTTATATAATACTATATATCTAGAGTTGAAAAATAGAGATGTTTTTTCTTGTAATGATTTATAAGATAAACAAAAGCGATGATTTAATTTTCGCATGCAACAGCAAATATTACAAATCAGCCTTAATGAACATGAAATTAACTTGCTTCGTCCAAAGCAAGAAAACAAACGATAATATCTAGAAAAGAGAAACAAATCGAAACCTAATTTCCATCAATGGGTTTCGATTAGTTATCTTCTCTTTCCCAAAAAAATATATTTTCCCTTCCCCCATGTGTTAACCACACAAAAAAAAAAACAATTCGGATTTAATTTACTTTTTGATTTTTAACAATTCAGAACCTCCTTCGTAGGTCCATGAACTCATGTATTCTCTTCAACGCAATCTCCAAAGTCTTCTCACTCATATTAGCAAAACAAACCCTAAACCATCCATACTCCGAGCAATGACACGATGATCCTGGCGATATATTCAGCTTCAGTTCCTTCAAGATCACATCCCAAAGCTGGAGCTCGCCTTCTTTTGTTTTAGTGTCGAGCAAAAAGCCCAAATTCATCCAACAGAACAACCCTGCGTTGCCCTTCAAACACTCGATCCCTGCCTTCTTAAGGCCTTCCACAATTGTGTCGTACCGTCTCCTAAGCCTTTCCCGGTTTATCCTTATGTACTTCTCCGTAAACTCCTCATCCGACAACATGGAAGCCAACATGTGTTGTGTCTGAGACGAGACAAGCGTAAAACTCGACATCCTTCTCGCTGTCCGCACAACATTATCGTTGTACGAGTATATGGTCCCAACTCGGAAACCGGGAAGACCAAGATCCTTGGAGAGGCTGTACACGATGTGGACACGTTCTTTGACTGACACGTCGTCGATGGTCTCGACGATCTCGGCTACGCTGGTGAATTCTGACGCGTGGAAGACCGAGCCGGAGTAGATCTCGTCTGAGATCAAGTGAATGTTCTTGCGCACGCAGAAGTTAAGGAGGTCTTCTAGAACCTTCTTTTGGACCGTCGCGCCTAATGGGTTCGAGGGGTTGGTTATGAGCACTCCTCGGATTCTAATGTTCGCGTCACGAGCCGTTTGGTATGCCTGCTCGAGCGCCTCTGGGGTTATTTGGAAATGGTTCGAGCTGTCGCAATGAATCGGTACAATTCTCACGCCGGTTCTCCATCTCAAATCTCTATCGAATCTATAATCAAATAAATAAACATTCCGGTAAATGCAAGATATAGTAGATTATAATTTTCTTTTAAGTGGTGTTAGTTAGTTGCAGCTATTTTTTAATTTAATATAAAATCTCTATGCGAGTGACCAATTATTTTAATATACATATTAAGTGTGACGTACCCTGGATAATATGGCGTGGGGACGAGAAGGGCGTCGTTGGGATTGGCGAGGATGAAAGTTAAGAGTTCGTTTGCGGCGGTGGCACCGGCAGTGAGGACAATTCGGTCAGGATCGAATCTAGCTTTGCCTCCACGAATCTGTTCCATGAAGCTAGCCATGGCTTGTCTGAAAGATTTGAGACCATGGTAGTCTTGAAACAGTGCGTTTTCTCTGAACCCAGGTGCTCCTTTTGATCCCCACATCGAACCTTCTGGATTCTTCTTCTCTAAGTAACTTTCCAGAAGATCGAACGAGACCTGTAGAAGAGATGATCGAGAGAGAGACGATTAATACATTATCCCGATATATAATTAATTTTATAAGAAAAGTCGATAGTAGATAATTTAATTACCTGATTCTCGGCGAGACCCATTTGAATGACACCGGAAGGGTTATGTGATTCGTCGTAAGGATTTTCGTCGTAAGCTTTCCAGCCGGCGAAGTAAGGTGAATCTTCACCATGTGTGTCTGAAACCGCCACTCGAGAAAGCTCAACGACGTTATTGTTGATGTTGTTGTCGTTGTTGTTTGATGATCTCTCCATCATTAGCGGAAGACCCATTTTTTCTTAGAGCTTCGAACCTGACACGTGACACGTGACAGCTCTGAAACACAATCGGAGAGAGAGAGAGAGAGAGAGAGAGAGTTAGCAAGCTAGAGAGAAAGAAAGAGAGAGAGAAGTGTGTTGGAGTTAAACATTTGTGTGAATAAGGGACTAGTATATATAGCAGACGTGACGGAGAGGAAAGTCTTTGACAAATTGATTTTCCTCCTTTTCTTTTTCGTTTTTTTATATTAGTTTACTTACAGAGAAGAAGTTTGTGTAAAGAATAGGGAAGATTCGATTGTGGAAAAATAAGTTGTCATTGACTTGCAATTGGATGGATAGATAAGAAGAGTGTTGGCTATTTTTATTTTGTTTTTATTCTGAAAGTTCGTGGTGGTTCATCTATAGGAGATACCACTTCTTTAAAACGTTAATTATCAAATTTCAAATCTTATTGCTGTTAAGAATTTAGCCCTGGTAAAATTAGTATAGTTTCCTATAAATGAATGGGTTAACTGTGTTTGAATGTGAATAGTTTTTGGAAGCGTTTTAAAATATTAGGATAAGTCATCTGCCGCGATTTAAACAAAAAAAAGGACCCTATAGCTAGTTTATTTGAATATTCAATATTACTTTTAAATTATAATTTGTAATATAGGGTCCTTCACATATACAACAGTGTCACAATGTAAGAAAATTAATGTTTGCTACTACCTAATTTTTCAATGTTTGATACTTTTGTCGAATGCTCACTAAAAACACGGAAAAGTACTTCAAATATTTCTTCCCTTTTCTAGAGACCATAACAAAAGCAAGTAAAAATGGAAATACATCTTTACATAAGAAAAACTGTTATATATAATACTTTTGTAGAATACTCACTAAAAACATGGTAAAGTACTTCAAATGCTTTTTTACCTTTTTTACAGATCATCAAAAGCATGTTAAAATGAAAATACGTCTTTATATACCAACTTCTAATATATATAGCATTTGTAAAATAACCAAAAGAAAGGGTAAATTGGTTTTTTTAGAGGTTGACAAAAAAAAAAGTTTTTTTTTAGAGAAAGCTATAGATAGAGAGAGGAAAGGGGAGAAAAAAGGGCGTATTTTTGTTATATAGTTAATTTTGATTTTTTATTAATTATATCATCCAATTTTCCTATATAATATCAGTATTATTGTTATTAGTTATAGTTTGAATTGGTAAAATCATATAAGTATTTTTTACACTGTATTTAAATATATGGTGATTTTAATTAATATACATATATAAAACTCCATAGATGAAGGAAATGGGGGAAACATCTAAATTAAATGTTCTGATTCGATGTTGTAAGCAAAATCAAAGATCACCTTTTGCCAAAATTGGTTTCGGACAACTGTTAGCTTGTGTCTTCTTCTTCCTCCTCTTGTTAATACATTTTTTTTTTTTTCATATTATATCTCTTCATATATTTTTTTGTTTCTCTTCCAAAACTTTAGTTGTGAGATCTATGACCCAAATACGGTGGTTGAAATTCCGATTATACGAGAGGAGTGGGTGGGTGGCAATCCATATACACTTCATTAATATCTACCATGCATTTTTTTAAACTAAATATTGTATCAAAATTTAGAAAGTTTTTGGTCTTTAATTTTCTGGTTACCATGAGAATAAATCGTCTGTAAGTGTAACATTAAAGTATTTACAAACTAGAATTTCGGATTGATTATTACAGTTATTTCATAATTAGTTAATGTAAAAATCTATGTATTGAACTAGCTAATCAATGATCGCGATTGAATTACTCTAACTAATACGACCGGGTTGGGTCGGACTTAAACATTTTGTTTGGAGTGATGCATTTAACTAGTTTTTTTGTTAGACCATGTAACTAGTTTTGTTGATATGAATTAAAACTAATCACAATTTATTGGATATTCTTTTTTTTCACCAATTTATTGGATATTCATAAACTAAGATTAATGGATTTATGTACCTTTACAACAACAACAAAAACAATGAATTTATGTAGTCTTACACTCTTACTGATAACAGACTTTATTAAGGATAAATTATAAAGTTGACAAGAATGAATTTCTGCATGTTAGTTTTGATGTAATGCTGGGCCACATATAGTCGTATAAACATACATATTTATAATTTTCGCCAAGTGGTCAAAGTATGCTCCCTAATGGGTGATAATAATGCTCTCAATTAATGGCGGTACGTACGGCTAATCAAAACCTTTGTTTAATTAGTGCAGATTTTAATTCTCGTACTTAAGAACCTAACAACACATGCAACAAGTATAAATACAGAATTAAAATTTACACATGAAGATAAATATTATTAAAAATATACATATATACTTGTTGATACCAGTCACGCATCTGGTAAATAAGCATCTTATAATTTTCTATACAATACCAGAGATTAAGCATTTATGCTTTCTATCCATTTTAATTAATAGTTGCGTTTTCCTTCTTCTGTTTTAGATTAATTTTTGTTATTGAATTATTACTTTTTTTTTAAAAGTGTTTGTTTAGAATTTATAATGCAAAATTAATTTTAACCAAAAATACAGCTTTAATCTTATGATTTTAATGTATTAATAGGAAAAAATGATATAATGGGTTAATGGAAGGTAGAATAGATATTTAATATTGGTTTTAAAATGTATGAAAAAATAAATTAAATTACATATAAATAGAAACAGATGGAGTATATGTTTTAATGTAGTGATGTGATAATTTCTATTCATAATATATACTCTACTACATTACGTATATAATTTAGCACATATTATAATTTAATACAAAATTAAAAAATTGGGGTGAATAGAAGATAGGATGAATTAGTTGATGAAAAAAGAAGAAGAGGAACAAATAGTAAAGGCGTGATAATTGAGTTTTAGTTTAATGTTTATCGTTACTAGAAAATAATTTATAATGAAAATAATTTATAATGCTGTATCATATATATGTGAAGCAAAAAGATCGAGAATGATATTTGGGAGATCTAAGAGTGGTTAAAAGTCGAACTACGTGACATAGGTACATAAAATCATAACATAAGATTATGATTCCATTTTATTGACCAATATATGTTTATCAAGAATATAAGTTCTTGGAGGATCTTAGGTGACCCCACATATCACAAGTAAGGAGTTATAAAGGAAAATGTTAAATACTCAAATAATTAAGTGAATAAAAATTATACTATTAGATTTTTGGATAGACAATTAGTCAAAGATTAAAATTAGCACGAGTTTCTGAAATCCATGTACTTAATACATATAGTTAATAGAGTGTTGTTAGTTCCATTTTATGCTGGTTTGTTTTGTTTTCTTTGGCATTATTATGAGTTGTGTGTTTTTATATCAAAACGGTATTTTTTACCTAGTTACTAAATAAACTATGTGAGTTAAATATAATATTTAAATGTGATGACAAAACACTAATTAATGGTTAATTATTCAAAATTAAATTTTAATGTTTATGTAAGAGTAAAACTTTGTAATGAAGAAAAATCATATTGTAATTCAACTGAAAATTTAGTAAATCGAGTGATTCAATATATATTATAACAAACATATTTGCAATGGGATTAATTTACTGCAACCAATTTTTTTAAAACGAATTTAGTGAAAAATAACCCTAATATTATCAATAGTTTTTTTCTTAAGTAAAAGGAACAATATATATATATACACTATATATATATATATTTGTCAGCTTAAAAAGATTTTTATAATTGACTAATTTAATATTAGTTACTTATGCTCCCATAAGTTTTGGTTCGAAGTTTTCCACCAACCAACCCCATATTTGCTCAAATCGAACCATGTAGATTTTAGTGCGTTATATTTCTTTCGTAATCTAACCGAAAAACATAATAACAAATTTACGATTTATGGTTTTTCCTCTTACATCAGAGTTGTGGTTGATTATATGTGTTGTATTATATACTCTTCAATTATGAACTGAAACAAAGTCATAATAAAAAAAAATTGTATGGTCGCAATTTTGCCCACACATCGAGATTAAGATTTTGTGTAAAGATTTGATGTTTGTTTGGACTTAGAACAGATGACTAGAGGGTATTAACCGGCATAACAATTGGATGACTTAAAATCAATTAATTAGGTAGTAGATAACGAAAATAAAGTAAACTTATAAAAGCAAGTATATATAGGGGATATATACACATTTATATACACGTGCTCTTAAATATGGGTGTATATTTGCATTTACGTAATACTAATATACAAATGTAATTTGCATGTGCTCAAACCCACCAGCTTAAGATTCGGAAATCAAACCGTGGATTGAATCTCAATACATGACCACCTCAGAAACAAAAAGGTAATGCTGATTTTGTGTGTGTGTGTGCGAAATGCTGATTTATATGTTCTTATACATTAAGTTATAATAACAACAAAGACGTAGGTAGTCTTGTGGCGATCCATTGTGCCTTTCAAATTAAGAAGGATGCGTTCGCAATCCTTTTTGAATCTTGCTTGGGAGAGACGTCGGCTCAGACGGGGAGACGTATGAGTTTCGGTCAGGAATTCTTCAGAATTCCATTTAACCAGTAAAAAGAAAAGTTATAATAACCTAGATTTTTAAGAATATACAGTATTAATATATGAGAGAAAAGTTTAGAGCTAGTATGAATATTATGTTGTAAGATTGAATCTTTCTTTTCATCAAAAAGAGTTATAGAAGTTTTTTTGTAATAACAAATGTTAAAATAAAATGAATGGTTTACTGAGACGTGAGTCGTTCTAGGCTTCTAGTGCATAACGTCTTATACATATAATACTACAAATCTAGTTGAATAGATTGAAAGTGTATGTATCTTTTTCTTTTAATTTACTCGGATTAATCGCTCGAAAAAGTATATGCATTTTAATGACATAGTAAATCAACTCAATTATATTTAAATTATATATGCACCACCATAGGTTTAATATGCAGAGTATTATAATATCACAATAACACCATTTTATAAATTGAATGTTCATGGTGACTGATGGGCATCGTAACGGTCCAAATTTAGAACCAAGCTTTACAGATATATTATATTTTGTTAATTTCCGAAAACACAAACGTTGGATGCAAGATTATGGGATGTTAATGACAATGGCTGATTTCTTCTTGTTTAGTGTCATAGATTCGCTTCTAACCATGCTGGATTATGTCTTCCACAAAAGTGACAAGCCAATAGATTGTTTACATATTGTGTGTAATTTCATAGGAACATAGAATCAAATTTAGTTACCAATTGATTGATTGGTTCCCATAAGTGCATAATAAATTGTAATCAATTACTAATTCTAACAGGAAATCTTCGAGCAGAAGTTCATGATATCTTACGGACCAATCATTGAAATATGCACTAATTTTAAATACTAGTAACTGGATTAATTTAATATAAAATTTTAAAATAAACAAAGATGCAAGTTGTAATATAGAACGTGAAAGAGAAGTGGAGTTTGGCGACTGTTTGTGCGGCTAATAAGGAGAGCATCTTCATGTAAATATACGAGACATGCATCAAACGATATCGCGATCTATAATCTGTGTTATTTATAATAGACTAATATTTATGACCTTCTTCTGCTAGTGTGAACTTTTTTTTGTTAATATGCGGATTTCACTAATTATGACCTTCTTGTTAATATGACCTTATGCGGATTTCACTGAAGCGTTTACCTTTGTAACATGTTTATATAATTAGCTGAACTACTCAAATTGCGAAATACTCAAACACAACACAAATTAATAGTAGTCTTAGTGGTTTTTTTTTCTTTTTCTTTCATCATTAGCCTTACTGGTTGAAGAGTCATCTCATAAAACGTCCGTCCAGGCGTCCAGAACAATTAAAATCATGATTGACCATTATAAATGTTTTAAGCGTAAAAATAGCAAATTTTCGTTACGATGTCCGTCCAACAATTTCGTATGCTTTGGTTATCACAAAAATGTGCCTTATTTTGTGGTATAGTAAATAATAGGGACTCTCCTGGTTTTTTTGAACAACAGATTATATTAAAATTAAAGACTTAAAAAACTTAGATGAGTACAATTAGAAACAGGTTCAATGGCTAAAGGTTTAAAGAAAGACAGTACAATAAAATAAATAATAAAAATTTTAAAAAGTGAAAAATATTTAACAACGTGAAAAAATCTATAAAAAAATTTTACTTATAATTCGAAATCAATTGCTCGAAAAAACATCAAATTAGAAGTTTAAAACCTGCTGACTTATATTTTTTTATCAATATAACTTATTTTATATTCTCCTTTATAATCTTAATAAAAATTCAACATTAGAAAAAACTAAAATGTATAATTTTGTTTGAATATAAAATAAAAATCTATTAAAATTAAAAATTATTTTATGAATAAAAAAGTATAATTCTAAAAATTATTTCAAATTTAGAATAATATTTAGAATTCTCTTTTTTATAATAAATATAGAATGTTATTAAAGATGATTTTATTCTAAAAATAGAATTTATAGAAAAAAATAAAGTACTATTGAAAATATTTTTATATTATGAAAGAAAAAAATTAACTCTGATATGAGTTATGTACTTTAATTCATTTAAATATACTTAACTTAATTAAGTGTATGGGTTGTTGCTTCTTGATATATATTGTAGTTATTAATATTGCGAGTATATAATAGATTTTAAAGGTTCTTATATGGCTTACATTAGTTGTAGTACATTGTTTAAAATAAAGTTACTCTAAATCAAAACTAGTGAAAAATTTGAATGTATCTATATGAAAAATAATATATATATATATATGTACATTGTTTAAAATAATATGTATATATATATATATATATATAATATGTAAACTCATACTAAATATTTATTTCAGTAATCATACTCAGTTACTCACAGATTACTAGCTATACTACTCTAAGTTTCTTAACATGAAAAGGAAGATTCAGTACATGTAATGAAATGGGCAGGATATGTTGAATAAGTTGTCCATTAGTAGATTTTCTAGGGCTTCTCTATTACTCGTTCAGAATGCCTCCATAACCAGTTTTGGTCAACAAGAACAACAACAAAAAAGTCATAACCAGTAGAATGTAAGAAATGAGTTTAAGCCAAAGGCAAGAGATAGTTGTACAATGACAACTAAATGGAAAAGAATGTTATAAAAAAAAGAAAGAAAAAAACTAAATTGAAAGGAGGAAGATCCTAATACCTAATGATTTGCTGTCAGCAAATATAATTTAATAAACGATATTGTGTAAAGTAATATCTTCCGCAGTATCATATAACCAACGAGAAGAGGCCACGAGGACATGTTTCATTCTTCTTGTCACTTGTCAGAAATGGATTAAGTGGTAACTCAACATCTTCAGTTTGGTAAGTCGTATCTTCTGGTCCACACTATAGCTTCTATCCCGTTTTATATCTTAAAATCATTAATACTACTCCCATTTTTTAAAATAGTCAGGGTCGTGAGTACAAGCTCATATTCACCTTCGGCGTTTGTGAAATAACCAAATATTAAATTATAATCCTATTATAATTTAAAACGTAATTTTTATGATATTTTTATTTTAATTAAAAATTGCTATAAAAATATATGATAAAAGTAATATGATGCTAATTTGACCTCTTTTATACATTATACTAGTTTAAAATATTTTATTTATTATTATTGCATAATATATGTTCGTATATTTAGTAATATATATGTTTTATGTTTTTATAATCAAATGTATATAAAAATCTATAAATTTTTATTATAGAATAATACATATTCATATATTAAGTAATATATATATATGTGTTTTATGTTTTCGTAACCAAATTTATATAAAAAGTTATATATATGAAATTATAGGTTTATAATTAAGAAAATGGAGTTATACATCCATTTAATCCATCTGGTGGTGGTCTAGGTCTTTTTTTTCAATGTTTTAATACTAAAATATGTCAATATATCTTTTTAACCCATCTTTTAATGTTAAAGTTTGTTTTTATTGTTTTTCATTATCAATAAAACAATAATTTATCATTTTAAATTATTTTATTATAGTTTAAAATATTTTATTGTAAATGACTGCAATTGTATTAAGAAAATAATTACATTATCTATATAGATAAAAGTCTAAATAAAAATAATGACTTTATTTTACTAGTATATAAATTTGCATTTAGTTATATTGTTTGAGATGTTTAGAATAATAACTAATACATCTACATTTGTTTTAGTTTTAAGTTGATTATACATTCTTATAATATTAGGAAATGCAGTTTGTGGTGTCAACATTTTGATTCTCTTAAAAATAAGTGTATTTACGTATTTGTATATATATATATATATATATATATATATAAATTTATGTACAGACGAAAATCATTTGGCTTACTTTTTATTTTCCAGTTTGTTTTCTTTCTTTTAATTTCTGGTTTTCTAAATTAAATTATTAATAGACAACTATATGTGAGGAAATAACATAACACAAATAGTTTAGCAGTAGTGCCATGTATTATATCCTGTACAGATTACTCAAATTCAAATCGACCAAATGATAAAAGCTTTTTTATTTAACCAGATAAACCAACTATTCTTGAATCATCAGTCTAATTTTCAGGCCAGTAAAATGTTTGATTGTTGTTTTCATATTTCCATATTATAACTCATGTATTTTTCTAAAAGTGTGTTGCCTTTTTTTTTCTTTTAAACTTTAATAGGTTTAGGAGATGCGGCCTTTTCAAGGAAAATTTTAATCTGTGTTGACTTTTTCACAGTTTGAAATTTATAAATTCAATTTTTTCTAAAAAGTGTGTAAGACGATATCATACAAATATACACTAGTGATATCACGTCATAAGAAATACATGAAATGTAAACGAGTATACTAAACATATATCAAGCTATGTTTATAGTATTATTTCTGGGATTTCAAATTCTTAATTCGTTGATTTCATTGAGATACATGACAATAGTATAATATTTAGAAATTTAGAAACGCGTTATATGACATGCAAGAATATTCCAAGCGTGTTTGTACGAACACGTTGTTGTACTGTGCAACACAAGTTCGCCACTGCCAGTGTTACATTATCTTCTCAAGTATTAATTTTTTTCTCCCTGTATAAACCAAAACATAATCTATATAAAAAAATTATATATACAACTTGAAGTATTAAATTTTGAAACTGTTTATAATCTTTTGGATTCAATTTGGACAATAAGTTTGTTCTTTTTTACCTTTTCCTTCTCTCATAACTTAACAAAGTCGAATGGATATCTCTATAGTAGTTATCACTACTTTATAATTATAAAATATTACGTTTAGAATTGAAATATGAGTATATAGTTTAAGTTATGTATGTACCGAAATGATTCTGTCGCTAAGTGATGATGAATCTGATTTATCTAAAATAGAGTTTTCGAAAAGGATAGAATAAGAATTTTGGATGTGGGAGTTCATCAAGGAATATTTGGTCTTCATAAGGCATTAATATGACTGTATTAGTTCAGCAGACTGTGGTTAGTAGTCGCGGAATGCATGTTACTAGAGGATAAAGTGGTCACAAGTGATCTTTTAAGGAATTTATCCATCACATATCCTTTTTCTATTTAGTTTCTGTGTTTACACAACTAGACTAACTATATCCGATTTATTTTCTCTCTAAACTACTCTGCCAAAAAGTTATAGTTTTGCATCAGCTACCTTGCATTTTAATAGAAATTAATTTTTGTCAAAAAATAAGAATTTTGGAGCCAACAAGATTTATAGAAGCTAATGTAAATATATACATGCTCGTGTCTCGTGAGAAACTCAAGACTCTTCAAATGAAACAAAACATAGATTCCTAACTGATTTATATTTTTCAGAATATAATAGGAGAATATGCCTTTCTTAATTTTCTTTATTATATGGTAATATCAGGAACTAAAATTACCCGTCAGTACTTGAAAGTTGAATCTTACTAGATATCTATATGATTATTCTATCCGCATGTGAAGCCAAAACTTGCCTTTTCGTTGACAATTTTAGGCACATTATTGTACCTTCGTTAGTTTTTTTTTTGTTATTTTATGAACACTGAAGGAAAAAAGCAATAATCTCCTTAACTAAATATAAATTCATGAATTTAAATAAGTTTAACGGGCCAATTTATGTGTATTCACACGCTGATCACGCCATAAGGATATATAGTAAGGTCCAGCTCGTGAATATTTGGCCATGTCATGTCGAGATAACTCTGGTATCGCTAGGTTTATGTATTAAAATTATTTTGCTATCGCTATTTCTTAGACTTTTTAACAATATGTCTATATCCCATCATCACTTAGCACACAAAAAAACCTTTTATTGTTTTATGTCACTAATTAGATTCGATATATTTTCATATACTGCTTTAAAATGATGATTCACAGAAAAACTTCGTAAATATCAATGTAATTATAACTACGTATAGACCAATGTTATTAAAATTAATATATGTTATATGTATATACCTATATGTACCATTTTATTGAAATATATCATGAATAAAATGTAAACATGCTTTGTACGATGTGTTGGTAACCGGGTCTTCTTCACCGAATTATAAACTAGTTTTGACATCTACATTATAGTGGCTAAAAGTGCATATATAGGAAAATTCTTCCACTTTGACAAGTCCAGTGATACTGTTGGATTGCAACTAAATTTGAATGATTCATATGACAAATACATTGAAAGTCTATATATTAAATTTCATATTGTTATAGCGATTAAATGCTACAGATATATACAATCAAGAAATAAGATTTATATTTGTTCGTCATTTTGATGGTCCAGATTTAGAGAAATGCATTACCTTAATTAATTAGATGATTCTTATCATTGGTTTCCAACATAAATTTGATGATTTACACTTGCATTATCAGCCCAAGCTCTGGAGCAATTGACTACAATTATTATACTCATACGGTCTTGGGACTTGTGAAAGAATGCATTTGTATATACAGATGGGGACTTCATTAATTTTTCAACAGAAATGGATGTATTTTTTTATATATGAATGGCTGTATAATAATTGTGAGATTAGTTGTAAATATGATCAAGAACACAAAAGTGCCTCGAGAATTAAAAACACACATGGAGTATGTCAAGTTGTAACTTGTAAGTTTGTAATATACTATATATCTTATAATTAACTAGTACCCTTTATTATGATCATCAATCATTGTTGAATAATGCATGAATGGGCTTCAATATATATACGTACATATGGAGTATATATTATGAAGATGCACTTTTGCAAATATAAAAAATGAATTATTAACCAACATAGCTAATATCTTCCACTTGGACACTGATTCTCATGCCCAAAATATAATAAAATACTCATACAAAAGAGAAAATTAAGCACTTGAATAGTCAAATGTAAAAAGAGATAATACGACAGTCTGTCCGATCCATATGCGCACAAATAAACACATATAAATGTATAGTCTACTCATTTAAATGACCATTTTTGTAAACGGTAAATTCCATTGATTTGAACCTTTACAAATGATAAGAATAACCAAATAGATGTGCTTTCTGGTAGTTTAGGCAGTTAATTAGTTGAACAATTTTTTTTTCGGACAGCCATTAACATTCATAGTCTACGTATCACCTGGTTTATCTTTTATGTGACTTCCAGTAAATGTATTAATGATAACAACAGAAGTTTACGAACACCTTGCTTTTACAATATAGTATATAGATAGGTGTCCGGTTTCGGTTTCTATCAACAGTGTAACTCCAATTACCCAATCAGGTTTAAATGTGCGTATAAACACACGCATGCGTGTGATAAAGCATGTGATCGATTAAAATTGTTGCTATACGCGTGCAAGTGTGCAACTTAGTTTTTAATGTTCAAGTTGCTTTTCCGAATTATTGACAGATAACTTCAGATATCTAGAGCTCTACCATAACCCAATTAATATGATACTTTAACAAAAATGTGTCGTGGTTTTACACACAAGATTACAGGTTATAGGTCTTACTTACGTACCTTTTTCATATTCATTGAAGGCTTGAGACAATAATCTATATACATAATAAAGAAAAATTGAAACCTAATCGATTATCAAAATCCAGCTAGTTAGCTGGTTAGAAAAGGCCGATTTTGGGTTGAGGACTACGTTCATGGGGTCTCTCTCTTAGTCAAATATACACAGAATGGCTTCTATATTGGTCAATCGATGCAAGGAGCATAAATCCAGAATTTAAATGGGTTATATAAAACTACTTTGCGGTTCTTGAATCAGTTTTTCTTTTCCATGCTTCTTTGATAAATAATACAATTAATTTGTATGAATTAACAACCGTGAGTCGTGAAGTTCAGGATGACTTGGCATTGGGATGATCAATATGCTGAGTGGGTTTGATATTTCTTAATTTAATGAACATAATAACGTAGAAAACGTTGAAAAAAAAATAAAAAAAATAATAACCCTAGAAAGCCCTTTGGAATTGGATTGGGATGCTAATTTGGATTACTTTCCAAAAGTAGCATCTATAATAAAGAGAAGCCCAACTTGTCTATTTCTGAGTGGGCCGCCTAAATGGGCTTATATAGTTCCTTCTTTAAAGCGTCTTCTCCTTCATCAGATATATTGAATGAATATTGTTTGAAAAAACATTCGCAAGCTCTTGTCGATCGTCTCGCTTTCCTTGCCAAAGTGTAAGCCTGTAGAGTCTGCATTCCATGTTCTTCGTGTAACGCTAAATTTCGTTCTCACAAAACTTGTTCCCATTTATTGATGTCCGTTTATACATTGTGAACCTGATGATTAACTGGCGCTCAGAGAGTATGTAATAAGGTGCTATATATATCTAGAAATTTAAAGAGAATATAATTTGTGACTCTTATTCACTTGACTAAAAGATTATACTAGAGAAGATGTTTTATGCATGTGAATAGATTAGAGGGAACAGGGAAAAGCAATACAATTATGCCTAGAGGTTAAACATGCGGACTCATAAATCATCGAGGGCCGTTGAACAAATAGAAAAAGGCTATCTCTCCCTAAAAGACTCAAAATTACATGTTGGAGTTTATATCTTCTTGGTATGATCCACTATATCCATTAATTTGCCCCTATTAAGCTTGAAGTTAATTTGAGCGTCCAAGTTTGTCACACATACCTCGGTAGTTGGCATGATATCATTGAAGTCGTTTTACTGATGATGTCCACATACTCAGAATATATGTACAACAGTGAACCTCAATACTCAAGATAAAAGCACAAAGTACAAACCCTCTGTTCCTTAAAGACCTAAGAAGATACTTTTATTTTAAAGATTTTCAAGGAACGGAGGTAAGGCCATGACAATTGACTTTAAAAGCAGGTATAAAGCTATTAGATCTTTATTGAACAGAGGTAAGTCGTGAAGTAAGATCATACATTGGTAAATCGTGGAGGTCTTGGAGGGAAGCTCTGATTTCACTGGAACTGCAATAGTAACTGGACTGAAGTAACGCAATTTTTGGAATGATCCATTCAGACAAAAGAAATTGTTTTCATATAAAAAAAATATTGACATGAGCATACCTTTTTCTTTCAGTCTCGGTCAATGACATAAGCATACTTAAAACATGTTCTACGATGATAGAATAAAATATTCCGACTCTTGGAGACATTATTGCATGTAAGAAAAAGAGAAAAAGAAAGAAAGGAAGTAAGCAAAAGTAGAAACGAATAATAAAAAAAGAGAATAAAATCATAAGTTAATAAATTCCAGCAAGTCACGGAGAATAATAATACTATTTGCATTAACTTGCCGGTGAAGGTGAGATTGAGAAATTCAGAAAGAACCATTCTTTTTCCGTCAACTTCAACAGTTGAAAGATTCTCTGTGGAAGTAGAAGAAGACGAAAGATCCATTTAACCGTATCTTCTTCTCACTCCACCTCTTTTCGATGGCGGAGCGGGAAGAGAAGAACGGAATTATTGATTCCATGCCCTTGTTCGCTAAGGAGCTTATTGCCGGCGGCGTCACCGGCGGTATAGCTAAAACCGCCGTAGCTCCACTCGAGCGAATTAAGATTCTTTTCCAGGTTTTGAATGATTCTTTCCAACTTTTGTACTGTTTCTTCTCGAATTGACTCAGTCCCCTGCCTCAATTAGGCTTCTTTGATTCCAAAGCTGAGAGCTTTTAGTTGGAATCTGTTTATAGAGAGAAAGACAAAGTCAAGATTGTGAAAGCTTTCTCATTGTAATTGATCTTTCTCAGACCAGAAGGGACGAGTTTAAACGCATTGGACTCGTAGGATCCATCAACAAGATTGGCAAAACTGAAGGTTTAATGGGTTTCTATCGGTACGTTGTCTTTAAGTTTTAGAAGCTTTTGTGCTCATTTCGTCATGAGATTCCTAAACTTCTTTTTCGGGGTTTGACAGTGGGAATGGTGCAAGTGTTGCTCGGATAGTTCCCTATGCAGCTCTTCATTACATGGCTTATGAGGAATACCGGAGATGGATCATCTTCGGTTTCCCAGACACTACTCGTGGACCGTTGCTTGATCTTGTAGCTGGATCTTTCGCTGGTGGTACTGCGGTTCTCTTCACTTATCCTCTTGACCTGGTCCGGACCAAGCTGGCTTATCAGGTAATCTGCTTCAGATGTACTGTGTGTTGACGTCTCATCTCGGGTTAAAATCATAAGTAGGCTCATAGAGAATTCAGCAGTGCAGGTTGTTGGTTCAACAAAAGCACAAGCAAAAGCTGTTATTCCCTTGGAACAAATCGTGTACAGAGGAATTACTGATTGTTTCTTGAGGACATATAGAGAATCTGGATTCCGAGGCTTGTATCGTGGTGTAGGTACATAATAAACCATGTCTTAGGATTGACTACATCTTCTCTTTTCTATAAGACGCAACAAAGATTTTAATCTTTTCTTTGGTTGCTTGTGTTTAGCTCCTTCTATGTATGGGATCTTCCCTTATGCTGGTTTGAAGTTCTACTTCTACGAGGAGATGAAACGCCATGTCCCTGCAGAACATAAGAAAGATATTTCCCTGAAACTAGTATGTGGATCGGTCGCTGGATTGCTTGGTCAGACCTTAACATACCCTCTCGATGTTGTCAGGAGACAAATGCAGGTGTGATCTGGTTCTGCTTCAATCGTACACATCCTTGAATCTTCATAGAATGATCCTGAGTAGCACTATAACCGAAACTCCTTGCAGGTTGAGAGACTATATGCAGCCGCTAAGGAAGAAACAATACGAAGAGGAACAATGCAGACCCTTTTCAAGATTGCTAGAGAAGAAGGTTGGAAGCAACTCTTCTCGGGGCTTAGCATCAATTACCTTAAGGTCTGGGAGTAGTTTCCTCGCTATGTCTTTGTTTTAGGACAATGGACGATTATTAACGTACAAACTCTTTATCTCTTCTGGTTTTCTCTAGGTTGTTCCATCCGTGGCAATCGGATTCACTGTATATGATGTTATGAAGCTGCACTTAAGAGTCCCGTCACGAGAGGAAACAGAGGCAGAAGATGTGACCACACGGAAAAGGAACGCTTTAAGCTAATTCTAAGATCATCTATGATCTGATTCTTTGTGGTGTTTTAAAACCACAGAATATTAGTTGAAAGTGTACATTCCATTTTTTCGCAGAGGAAAGTGAAGCTACGTTCCTCCAAATAAACAGTTCCAGAATTCTAATCGAAAACAACAGGAATCATATATGTAAATATGGAATTGTTTATAGTTTTTGTTCTTTACGGAATTTTGTTGAACACTTTCCAGTGGTGACTTCTTTACGAAACGACGAGAGACTCGATGTAATCTGTAACATTCTGATATGAAGGATATCAGTTACATATTGATTAAAAACAAAGAATCTGCTTCTTACAGAAAAGCATATCGATTAGATTAACTTTTACCTACTTAGTTATGAAACTTATACAACCAAAGCTATCTAGAATTAGAAAATATGATACGGGAATGCCGTCTTATTAAAGATGTGATTTTACCAATACCAGACTAGCTCGGTACATAACAAAAGGAGTTAACTCTAATGCTTTCTTATTCAAGGTGTGATTCTCATTCCCTTGTGCTCCTCGCATCTCTTCCGCCCTTTTACTGGAGGTTTCTCGCATACCGATCCATTGTACAGCTTCACACCGCATATTCCTTGACTTTCGGTTGCTGACTGAACATTTTCAGATGATCTATGGTCCAAGGCTTCATCTTTGTGCTGCCAACATCTTCTGCTTCCATTAGGAGCACTTCTTGTACAAGGCACACCATTCTTTGTTGTAGCTTCACATACAAGACCCCGACCCGATTCCTCTTGGTTCATTGAGCCTGTACGTGTCTCGGGTTTGGATTTATCCTCTTTGAGGATTTTATCACGTTCTGTTGGGTTCAGCAGAAAGAAGAAGGCGTTGACTCGCATTCCCTTGTGCTCCTCGCATCGTTTTCTCCTTGAAACAGGTTTTGCTCTGCAACGTACCATGTCAGGTAAAATCACTCCACATATATCCTCGGCCTCTTCACATTCTCTTCTAGTTGGAGGAACATCACATGGTATGTTTCTCGCAGGGGGAACACTTGAGATTCTCTGCCCTTTATGCTCTGTGCATCTCTTTCTTCCTATGACTGGAGCTGTCATGCAAGTAGTTCCATCCTCTAGAAAGACCCCACAAACAGAAGTAGAGTCAGAACCATCAACGATCTCATCATCATGTCTCTCTAAAACCGAGCGAGGTCTGGACCGACTGAGTCTGTGTATCGATGCAGGAACAGTATCATTCTCCTCAGCTGCAAAACCATACTTCTTGTCTTTGGTTCTGTTGCCAATTTCCTTCTGAGTAATCGTTTGAGACACACCCGGCTTTCTTTGGCTCATAACCTCCTTCTCGCCAAGTTCCTTAAGCAGGTCTTGATAGGGAACAGATCTACCATAAGACCGTAGCCGAGTTCTAATGTTTTCGGTTTGAACAAAAGAAACCTTATTGTCACCTGCGTCAACCTTAGAAGCCTTCATGTCATCTGCATCATTGATGACAGCTACACCAAGACCCGGGATGTATCTACCAACAAAATCTTTCCCCTTCCTGAAATCTTCCCTATCCTTGGCTCCTATGAGAATCTGTGTTTGACATTAAAAAAAGTTGTGTGTTGCAACTTAATAAGTAAAGAGAAAGAGCTTAGCTTGATGAAACACATGAGACTAAGCCACCTAGTTAACTGATATACAACAAGAACATAAGTTGCTACATGATGAAGGAAATAAAAATGAGACCTTTGGACCTAAATCCCGAGAGATTAAGGAGTAGTCCGCTACAGTCCTTCGTAATTCTGCAGTTTCTGTAAAGGGTTTAGGCAGAAGCATGGAACGGGCAAACCCCTGGAATTAAAAAAAAAACCAAAAACACAAATGAAATTACACAGAATGAGTCGTTAAAAATGGGATCTTTAAATCAAATTCCTCGAATTTCCAGGAGAAATCGGTCAAACTCAAAATGGGTTTCCAGAGGAATGAAAGATGGAGCAAAACCCTAAACCCTAAACCCGGAAGGGAATTGCTTGGGAGTACCTGCCATTTGGAAAAGACAGCGTCGGGTTTTGTTCGAATGTAATCGTCTCTCTTGTACATGGTGAACACGACGGCGAAGAAAGCGCTGACGCCGGTAACTCTAACCGGATTGGGATGGAGAATTTGGCAGAAAATTAGTTTGTTTTTTCCTTTTGTTTTTCAAATTTTGAAAGTAGTCACTCGCCGCCACTTCAGAAGAATATAGTTGATGAAAGGTTTATTAGTGAACCGTTGGAACTTGGAATGGTTCTTTAATTTACCACCGTTGGATATTTTGTTTGACTCTATTTTGAACTGAGATCTAGAGCATAATTGATTTTCTGAGATAATAGAAGAATTATTCTAGAAAATCACGAGAAGATTGATGGAAATTAATAATAATAAATTACAATAAAATTAATGGCAAGTAAGAAAATAATAATGATATAACATAAGTATATTTTGGATGTTCCTAATTCCCCTGTTTGTTTCAAGTCCCTCAAGATCCCAAACCTTCAACTTGTGTAAGGACGATGATGCAGTGCGTACGCTTTTCTCAAGTTGTCCTAATCTTTAAGAGTTGGATGTTATACGATAGGCGGACAATGTGATAACCTTCACCATCGAAGTACCATCTTTAAAGTATTTATCAATATACATGATAGTAGTGATTGACATGGTCGAAAAAGGTATGTGATAAATGCTCCTTCTTTGAACTATTTTCCATTAAAGGAATGAAAGATTATGAGTTTTCTCTTGAGAATAGGCCGGAGCTAAGAGAGGCAAAGATCATTGATATTTTTGATATAAATACTGAGAAGATTCTCCTACCTCTTGCCTCATCAGTCAAGCGACTCTCCTTGTCTTTGTCACCTTTGGAGGTACATAATTTCAACGGTTTTGTAATCCAACTTTTTCACTTTTGAAAACCGAGACGAATCGACAATGATATAATCTTGGATTATACGATTGAACGTATTTTTCGCTTGCTTGTACCGCAGACTAGGTATGCTGATGGTATTGTCTGTCGACAGCTTGTATATTTGGAGCTCAGTACTAGTAAAACCGAATGGTGAAACTACTTGTGGTTTTGCTGTTAAATTCTCCTAACCTATAAGTTCTCAAGCTCATGAGAGATGTAAGAAAAGTTCCTTAAACTTTGCTTTTTCTGCATTAGGTTTTGTACTTTGATGATCTAAAACACTGTGTAACTGGTTTTGGTCACAGGAGTCCGGGAAAGGCAACAAGGACAAGGAGCGCATGTCTAAACCCACAATTTTGATGAATTAAGCTCTTGTCCCCTCATCAAGAAATTCTCTCTTGAGTTGTGATTATGTGGATGACAAATCTCGTGCCAATCGTTGGATTCGCACTGCTCTGGAACGTGGTTGCTTAGAGCTAAACTTATTCAGGGCGTACTATCCGTATAGATTCTGAGTTCTTCACGGGCAAATCACTGGTTAAGCTCACAATGTCCCATGGATTTCATCCTTTCGGTCCTCTTCCTTGAAGGTGCTTGAGATGTCAGGGTACAAAGGAAGTCTTGGAGAGCTGAGACAGATTAGGGTTTTCTTAAGTTGGAATGTCTCGAAACTGTGAAAGTTGGTGTTGAAGAAGACACCAACAACTGTAACTACTTGCTAGCTAATCTAATCGCTCTCCCCAGAGTTTCGTCAAAATGCAACAGCCAATTCAACTGATTATTAGAGGACGGCATAGAGGTCAAGATTTCAGCATTCCCAAGTTTCGGTTCAAGTGTTACCATAATTCAGAATATTGAGATTGGGTATTATCAGAAACTATCTCCAATACGTGATTAGGATGAATTGTGTTATCTAACCCAATTAACAAAAGGAGTTTAGCTGCAGTTAGACATTTGACTTTTTATGTACACAACTAACGATGCAGCAAATGCAAATTCCAGTTAACATATATACAGTGAAGTGACCAAAGAAATAAAACTTTTCAATCAGATTCAGACATTAATTGATTATACGCTTGAAGTTGAATCTTCAACTTTCTCAGAAACCGAAGAAGAGGGGTCACTGCTAATCCCTCCATTATGTCTCCCTATAGCCTCTCTCAGTTTCTGGAACTGCGAACATGTTTGCAGAAGCTAATTAGACTTAGAGGACAAGCTTAGAGACTATGGCGATGCGGTGTTTATACTGTGCTTTCGTGCTAGACAAAGTGGCGTTTGAAATAAAAGAGAGAAGAGGATAAGAAGAGCAAACCTTGGCAAGAGAGCAGGAGAAGGAATCGACTTGGCCATCAGCGCCGCGGTAAAAGTGGAAGTATGGTAACACCTTAACATTCAAGCTTTTGCAGAGTGACTTGTTCTCGTCAAAGTTTACTTTAAGGAAGAAGATTTCAGGGTGTTCTTCCGCTGTTTTGCAGAGCTGGAAAAACAGAAAAAAGGTCTCAGCTTTTGCTTCAAGATGATTGAGGTAAACACGAAGAGATAGATTTCGTTAAGTATATAAAGGGAAATAACCTTCGGGAACATTGCTCGGCAAGAACCACACCAAGTTGCATAAAAATCAACGATAACTAATCTATCTCCCGCATCTTTTAAAGCGTTAAGGAACTGTTGGGTTGAGGTAATGTCAATCATGTTTGGCCCTGCTTTCTTCTCCCACCATTTTGGCTGTTCGGTCTCAGCAGCTAAAGCTTGCACCTATCCCACAGCGCAGAATAAACGATTAAGGCCAAGAAAATGTAGCTAGCTACATATACAATAACACTGAAAATAAGACAAACACCAAACATTCATCCATAAATCACCAGAAAGATAGCCCTTAATACACCCCACCAAGAATCGAGATTATCATCAAGAAGCCGACCAAAAGACAAGACAATTGGGTGTAAAGCAAACTTAGTTTCAATCAAAGTAATAAAGTGTGAGCTTTTAGACACAGGACTGATGTAATCGTCTCTGTGCCGACAGAACTCGAAACAGGAAACATCTCTCTGCCAGTGGACCCAACAAGACCAACATCAATAGTAATCTAGTTTAGCAGATTCCCCAATAAGTGGAACAACCCAGCACAAAAAAGTTACCTTTATAGAGAGAGACTGCTTCTTCCTTGATGAGAAAACTAGATTCAAAGAAGAGGTAAGAGAGGAAGAGCTTGAGAATGATAGACCGTAGAATCTGTTGCATGAATTCAGTAAGTGTATGATTCGGATTGGTTGAGAAATCGGAGTAGGAGTAGAGGACGCGTAAAGCGAGAAGCTAAGTGATCGAAAAGATGTCGTCGGAGACATGAATCTCGCAACAGAAAAGACTTTTGGCCCTTTTTTTCTCTTCTGTTCGGCTTTTCTCTTTGAAAATAGAGTTGGCTTTCACTCCCTAGCCATCAAACTTATTTCAAAACAACCCCTTCAGTTTTACTGATTTTTCCAATTTTTCGAATTTTCTATATCAAGAATTCAAGATTCAAGAGGATTGGTAAACCCTTTTCCCTTTTTTTTTTTTTGTTAATAAGGATAATCATTTTTGATCTGAATAGATAATTATTTTCATATCAAAAATTTTCTTTAATGTTTGTCTAAATTATAGTTTCAAATAACAGTTTAGAATTTGAAATTGCTAAATAAAGTTGTTGATGCTACAACATTAGATTACTGTTTAATTGACATTTGACTTTGAAATTTACTATTAATTGTTTTCTGAATAATTTATTTAGTTTATGCATCATATTTTAAATCCTCTGAGTTATCATAGGTTTAGCTCTTGTTGTTATATTCACATTGATAATTGCTATTTTGTTGGTTACATTCTCTACACAAAAACCACAAATTTTTCTTAACTTAATTTCATTTATAAAAAAATACATATAGTCTAATATTATTTTTTGAAAAATTCAAACTTATTTATATTGTTGTTATTATTCTGCATTTGCAGTAGAAATATAATTTAAATTCAGTGTATTAATGGTGAAATGAGATCAAAAAGCTTATTATGATAAATAAAAAAAGATCATGGATCATTTTAAATTTTGATAAACTCAATTTTTTTTGCTTCTTTGTTTGTTTCTTTGTTTGTTTTCTATGCTTATCATACTGCTCCAACTCTTAGGGGTTTGGATGTAAAGTAACAATTTTCTAAAATTGTAAGAATAGTTATGATAAGAATAGTTATGGTAAGAAGAGTTTCAAGATAATATGGATAAAAATCTGCTGAATATCATCCAAATTTAAAATTTAACAAAATACATATAAATTATGAATATATTAATATAATTTATATATTAATTATAGTATTGAAAAACCCAATAAACAAATGAAATCTCATGAATAGGCAAATATCAAGTTCCATACAGAATTATTCTCATTATCAGAAACTATAATCTGATGGATGTATTGATTGAGTGTCCATCTTGACAATACCTTTCTATACTCCTTTTGAACTCTTTTTGGCTGGACTTTTGATAGTCTCATGACCAACAATAAAAATAATCTCGTAGCTTTTACATTTGCAAGCATAACAGTGTTTGTCCTGGTTGGAAAATTGTTTAGAGGATTGTGGACAAATTATATATATATATATATATATGATATAAAAAATTAAAATAATATTACAAATGTTTATTTCTGATGATCTTTCTGTCTCAAATTGTATTTTAATGAAAGAAAAAAATATGATTTAATGTCAGTTAGTTAGTGAATTAAATCGATAAAATTCAGCTAAATGTAATTTTATATTTGTACAATAGGTGCACTCTTAGATACACAGAAATGTTGACCTTGAATGAATCATATCTAAAATTATTTTATTGGAGCATGGTGATTATGTTTAGCCGGAGTCTTTTAATCTTTAAAGAAATTTTATAAACATTAAAATTAAGTTTCTTAAAGTGAAGAGTGGTTAATACATTTATATTCCTTTATGTAAGTCAATAGTTGTGATAGACTAATTAAAGGAATTGGCAACTACAAAACTAACCAGACAAAAATAAAAAGTTTAACATTATAAATTTTTTTGGTTAGATTTTTATAGTTTACTATTGCCAAGAAAGATGTAGATAAGTTTTGACCAAAAAAAAAATATCTAGACAAGCTTTTTGCTGTTTTTGAAATACACATTAGCTGGAAGGAGACTAGTTATAAGGATTATCAGCACTAAAGTTTTTTTCCACATTTATAGTTTCTACTTCATTGGTTACATTGTTTATACAAAAACTATAGTGTGATATTTGTCTTTGAAAATATTGTATTTATTCTATTATGTATTACTGTGCACTTGCAAAAAAAAAAAATACCATTGAAATTCATTGTCAATGATAGAATGAGATCAATGACCTATTCGAATATCTTTAGCCTCTCTTTGTGCTTCCTATACCCTATTTTTATAAATTTGTAAGAGTCATTGTGATGGGAATAGTTCCAAGATTCCATGGCAGAATATTCAAAGCAATTCGTGTGGAAGTCTGTTGAACATCATCCAAATTTAAAATTTAATGGGGGTATGAATATATTATTGTAATTCTTATAATAATTCTCTAATTTAAAACCCATTAAACAAATGAAATTTCATGAATAGACGAATATCAAATTTCATATAGAATATTCTCATTATTAGAAACTATAAAACCCATAGAGTTGGACTGACTGATATTAAATCTATCATCGCAAGAAAGAAATTTTGAAAAGCACACTAGAAGCGATTATGGTCTAGTTTATAAGAATAATTTCCTAATTGCTTAATTTAAAAGGTGAGTGTTGATTAAAGTAAAGATCACCCGTGTACCATTCCGTACGATAGAGCCATTAGTAAAATGGCAGCCTCCTTCTCATCTTGAGGGAAAACTTGCTGATAAGCTGAGCTTTTGCTCAAAATTATAGCGAGATCATCGAAATAAAACTTGTTTGAAAAGGAAGATATCGAAGAAGAGGACATAGTGGATTTGCCTTGAGTCTCCAAATTCCCGGCTGTTGCACCCTCCATCATCGGTACCACCTCTTCCACCGATGTGGTTGTACTCTTCAATTTCTTTACCATTGGAGCCGAAGCCGAAGAGAGATTATAAACTTCATTTGATCTCTTGTTCTTGTTTTGCATCTTCTTCTTCAGGAGCGGCGGTGACAAGTCAGAGGCTGTGGTTGCGGCTGCAGCGGCCATAGCAGCCCGCCTCGCCTTCCTTTGCCTTATCCCACACGCGTTACAAAGAGACTGTGATAACGAAACCAAAATGAGAGTTATTAATTATCTAGTGAGAGGATTTGTAGAAGATATCAAGTAAGGGTTTTTCTTGAACCTAGGCAAAATTACTACCTAAAAGTTAGACTATACCAATAAGTTTTTGTTAGTACTTTTATTGATTTTTCTATCTTGTGCTATCAATTAGTCCTATAAAAAGACATTTCATTCTTCGAGAGCTTCTAAAAATATGATATATAATATGAAATTGATTTTTAGCCATGTGTTGAATTAATAGGTGTGTGTGGTTGATTACCTTGGGACCTCTCGGACCACTTCGCCAAAGAGGAGTCTTGGTCGTGTTACAGTCGGAGCAAATCCTAATCACGCAATTGTTGCTTCCGTTATAACCAGACTCGTTGACAACAATATTGTCCTGACCTTTCAAGATTTTCTTGAGATGATCATGGTGATCTCCTACGAGATTGCTTTCGTTCAAGGACTGGTCGATATTAACGTGTGGTTTGTTGTTGTCGATGGTGGTGATCATCGTCTTCCTCTTCATTAATCTTACCTTCGAAGAAATCCACTTGAGTGAACTAGTTTCTGTCTCGCCTTTTGTCGGATATTGATGAAGATTGATTTGGTCATGATGATTATCTTTCTTCCGGATCGTCAATTTTAGTCGTGTCTCTTTCTTTGGCACCATTTGATCGCTTGATGATGATCCACCATTAGATACAAACTTCTTGGTCTGAAATTTACATAAGACCATTGTAAAACAATTTGGTTAGTTATTTCATAGATGAATAATATACAATTTCTCTGGGGTTCATCACCAAGAATATTGGTATATTTGCCATTCACTTCAATTTTATACCTCGAGGGTTTGGGAGAAATGGGGATCAAGAAAACCATTAAAAGTGTTGCTGTTGTTGTTGTACCCAACATGTACTTGATCCTGATTAGAATTGATCAAGAAAGGGAGGTAGGAAAGAGATGGTGAAGTCAAAGAAGATGATGAAAAAGAGAGATTAGAAGGAGCATGATGATGATGTTGATGGTGGTTATGATGAAGAGAGGATCCAAGAGAGAAAAAAGGTTGGTGGTTTTGATCTTCATTGAGATCTATAGTGTAACGAAAACTCGAACCCATGATCGAAAGAGATCAGAACAAAAGAGAAGGAAGAGGAGAGAGATTGGGATAGATCAGGGACAAGCAGAGAAGGATCCAAGCTATACTGTTGTTGACCCTTTTTAAAGGCAAGAGACCACGTACGAGCCAAAAGCAAATTAATACATATATATATATATATATATATATATATATATATATATATGTATACATCAACTTACACTAGTAGAATTTAGAAGAATTGAGAAGTTATGGATAAAACTGTGACTTATAATAGGTTTAATTTTTGAACCATGTTTAATTGAAGATACGAATTTATGCATCAAAGGAAATTAGTTATCTAACAAAAAAAAATATCCGGAAGTTTTATCATTTTTCACCAGTTTTGGCTATGCATGTTCTCAAACTTTTAACAGGTTGATGAAAATCCTAAATATCATACTTTCTTAAAACTATGAAGCTATACGTACTTTGACTTCAAGATCTGTAATCAACGTAACGACGCCTCCATTGTAAATCCATCCACTATCGGGATTTGTTAGTAGTTTTTTTTTTATTAATTGATAGTTTATTGCAAAGGTTTATGTTATATATAGAAGAATATTGTTTGACAACACTTGTCTGAATATGGTTAAAAAAAAACAATAGTCTAAATACAAAAAGAGGAGCTTCAAAAGAGTTAGAATGAGGTTGATTTGTAGAAAAAGTTTAGTGTTTTATTTAACTATATTACATATATCTATATCTATCATATATAGTCCGATCTCACAGTAAGATATATACCACGCATGCACATAGTATAGCTATCTAGCGATATCTGTAACACGTGATCTTTCCACGGGGATGTGATTCATCAATAATCATTTTTAGAGACAGAGGGGAGAGAGAGAAGACAGAAGATAGGTTTAGAATGGCAAAGGAAGAAAACATCCCCACCTTAGTATTCGCCAAAACCATTCAATTCCTTCTGATCAAATTTTACAGGTCAATCAGGACCCCTCCACATAATTTGTTTTTTTAAATATATATATAATTTTTTTTGTCTCACTTTTCATGTATTTTTAGTTTCATGAGTCTACTAGCTACTACATATTCTAAAAGGTTGTTTGGTTACCTTACCTATTTGCTTTGAAATATGTCGCAGATGAAACTGAACTGATCATTGTCTAGGGTTCGCCGTATATAAGATATCCTTGCGTTATACGTTTTCCGAATCTCATAATCGAAGCTTACATAATGAGCTTCAAGCTAGAATTATAGTTAATGTCCGTGAGGGTGGGGATGACGGAGATTTGATCTCAAGGAGAATACGTCTAAAGATTTGAGTGTTTGATAGATGATCATTCTTATTTCGCGTGAAATTTTATCTAATTGTTTCTGTTTTGGAATGTTAAACATGATCATTTCAAATTTTTAGTAGGGACAAAGATCTAAAAGAAATCAAAAACCGGATCAGAAACAAACAAAAGAAAATATAAAAGCGATGATCTTTCACCTTTCAAAGTTCCTTAGCTACAAATTGCTTTATTCACATACATCCAACCGTAGCAGCTATTATATACGTAGCCCCATCACATGCATGTCCACCTTTAATTAATTTTTTAAAAGAAACTTGTGAATTTTATTTTTGGGTAACTTAAACGAGTAAATGGTATAAAATAAACATTAAAATTTAAAGGAAAATTTGCGCTTTCTTTTAAGTGACTTTTAGTGCTTTTATCAGTCTTGTATGTTACTTTCGAGGTTCCAAAAGTCATTAACAAGTTTTTTTGTTGGTTTTAATGTTAAGAATCGTTAACAAGTTACAGAAAAACACCTTGATATATATATATACTTATTTACTTGACGTTTTAGAAAATTCTCGTAGATTAAGAAAATTGTTGTTTTACCTATTATAACCTTTTGTTATCATTTAATGTCTAACATCAGTATAAAGATCTCGTTTGATTATTTAAATAATAGAAGGGTAGATACAGTCATTTCATAACAATAACTACCTAAATATATGGGAACGACAATTAATTTGATACACAAAAAAACAGTTAAAACGTCAAATATATTAAAACAGAGGGAGTATATATTATTTTTAACTCCCGGTAGGTTTCAATTGGTGTCCATCAACTACTATAAGTTCTAGTTGCACCCATTGAAACAAAGCTAAGGGCAATTGGGAAATCTACATGAAGAATAGAATCTGAATCACAATAAATGAAGTAAGAATCAGATAGATATGTATTTAGGAAAAAAACAGAAGTGGCATGAGAAAAAATAAACGATAGAGAGATGGGATACGTATGCTGCATAGGGATCACAAACTCCAACAAGGCAACAAGTGACACTCTGAGAGGAACAAGACACATATTTAGACATACATATGACGTTGTACGTATATCTATATATATGTGATTGTCAGTACAATTGGGGTCATGTCCAACGTTTTGGTACTTTTCACGACTTGTCTCTTTTTTTGGTTTCTTCTATATTAAAGATTTCCCAAAAGGGACCATTACCTCTCTGATCTTCACCACCGTATCATCTGTCTTGTGACATTTTTCTTTCTCTTTGATATTATCATCTAATCTTTACCTCATTTTCACATATATTCCATCCATTAATTAAACCGGATTTTCTAAGATTTTCTTCGCTATTGTCCAGACTAACCTTCAACGTATAAGAGAAATGTGGTGTTCAAGTATATACGTCAACGGATCGTGAGTTTGGACTCTATGTGAAGAACAGAAGAAGGAACTTCGTCTTTCGAAGCAGTTCCCATCAATAGTCCATAAATTATGGTAAGAGAGAATACATTTTTCATTAGATCCCCAAATTTAATTTATTATATATAACGCCAGGCTATTTCTCTCCATACAGAGCAAATTTGAACCAAAACAAAAACGATATAATGTTTATATTAGATTTTGGCTTTAATATAAAATTTTCGTAGGTTTGGCCCAAAATTATTAACCCAAAAGTTACTAATTTTGAATAAAATTTCCGTATGCTTTAAGTGGATTTTTGGGACTCTTAAGAAAATGTCATACTTTATAGAAAATTAACAAATAGACCATATTTACAAAATAATAATAAAATAGTATAAACTAAATTTTAAAACCCAAAAATATTAAAGCCCTAAATTCTTTAAAAAAGAAACTCTAAACACCAAAAAACTAAACCCAGAATATAAATCTATACCCTACACCAAAAAAATAATGTATTTTTTTAACTTTAAGAATTAATCTAGTTTTTTATTAAAATTTTAGACCAATTTTCTTTGTGTGCCATTTTTTTTAATACCACAATGTACACAACGATGAATAAAGAACAGTAATTAACAACACATATACGAATTTTTCTAACAATTTTGACGGTCTTTTATTTGTGAACATGAACAATTTAAAGGTGTGACTAATGACTAAAAAATGATAGGAAATAATAAATTTCTTCTCATTTTTTAAAATATTTACTATTCATAAGTAATATTTGTTACATATGATTTTCTCTTATTCTTTTTTTTTACAGAGAATTATAAAATAAAAATATTACTTATCAAAATTGAAAAAGAACAATAAACAACAAAAATTATTTTTATTCCTTTTAATTTATTCTTTTTAGTTCTTTTTTTATTTATTCTCATTATTCTTTTAATGTGTTATCATTCAAAACCTAATGGGTTTGGGTTTATTAACTAATTGATAAGAATTAACACTAACGGGCCTTTGAAGAAAATGTGAGCCCGTTAGGATTCCAAACTAGGATGGACAATCCAATTTACGTATAAGGAATCGAGTGGAAGTGTTTTTTATTAAAAAAAAAAAAAAAAACCAACCAGAAATGGGAATGTACAGTACTTCGTTAAGTTTGAAAAAAAAAAAAAAAACTTTTGTACTTTATTAAGTTGAATATACAAACATGTAGTACTATCGGGGAACACAAATTAAACTTCTATCTTTTCAGCTTTCCAGCAGAATCATTTTCTAGTGATTAGAGAATTTTTAGTTCATTTTTATATTTTGGAATGCTCAATGACCTCTCGTTCAGTTTTTTCTAATACAAGGGACATCAAAGTATATATAAAAAATATATCAAATTTGTTAGTTTTTTTTATATTGAGAAAAATCAAACTAGAAATTTTGATAAAATAATCCCATTGAAAAAGCTGTTATTTCACTAAGTAACAATGATCTCAGTTAAACCAGAGAAAAAAACTATGATGTCAATGCCCTCAATGGTCAGTTATATGACTCAACCTCCCATTAATTTAGTTTTCTTTTTGTCGCACATGTAGTATAACTTTGTATAAAACAAAGAGTAACGGTGTATCTGTCACAATGGTTGGTGAAAGTTGGGGGTTTGAATAGTGTTGTTAGTAGGATTTGGTTAACTAAAGCCACGTGTCATTCTTTCGATGGCTAGTCGGCCGTGGAAGGTAAAGTTTCGTAGTTAGCGAAGTTACGTCATGGGATGCGGCTACTTGACTTTCTCAAGTCTCAACCAACCACGAATGTCAACTAAACCTCATTGTAGTGTAGCTTCTCAATTATTGATTTTAATTAATTATATCTGAATAAAGATTATATGGATCTTATATTCTTTTCTATAAGTGCTCCTAGGCTGATGGATTAAAGGCTTCTATAGTTGTCCATCCAAAGTCAAGAATGTAATTAGGTTTTGCTATTTTCGTTTTTAGTTCGTATCCACAATGTTCATAATTATCTATGATCATATTCTCACTACCGTTAATGCATTTTCGTTTTCACTATAGGCAGCAGATATTTTTATGAGAATGAGTTAAAATCTTAAATTCGTAATGTCACCAATCCTATTCTAAAAACTTTGCCTAATGTCTTAAAAATACTAGGGACGGTCATACCTCTGCCATTTTATATGGCTGCAAATAATGTTGATGGTTAAATTCTATACTTATCTGCCTTGTTTTCTCATAAAGAATCTCTTAAAAAAAAATTAGTCAAAACATAAATAGCTTGGCATCATTAAAATATTCATTTCATTGCAAGTTTGCAACCGACTTTTACTATAGTCTCTCACATGTCGTCTACTTTGGATCGCGGACCATACAAATCGCAATAAGTTTAAGTTGACGTAAGTTGGTTTGGTTATTCGAATACTATGAAAGCCTACAAAAATATTAAACCTAGAAAAGAAGTGGGAAAAGGTTTAGAAAAATCAATGGAAAATATAAAATTTACATTTAAAATTTGAGAAAATAGATCAGAAAGAAATGGAAAAATTGTAAACTACTCAACTGGTAACTGACAAGCTACTAACGGTTCAACTTCAAAGTCACCCGCCCGAAGCAACAAGATTGGTGTCCCCATAACTTTCCATTATTTTCCATTTAAATACTGGGAATAAAATATATGCATTCTGACGTCCAAAAAAAAAAAACATATGCATTCAATAATCTTATACATTCAACAGGTAAATCGTAAATCTTGGATTTATGAATACTAGAAATAGGACTCGTCGGTTAGTGTAAAGATGTTTGAAAATTATTTAAGAAGTTAATCTAGTTAAATTTAACAAATTTTAGAGAAAAAAATGGAAAGTAAAAACAAAATAAAAAGTCAATATACATTTTTATGGACACTACTTTACAAACCTTTTTAAGTATTCATATTTCTAAGTATTTATTAATAAAAGGCAAATTTAAAAACGAAAAAATTATATTTAAATGTTAAATTCTAATGAATTGTGTCTAAACTTTCTATAATAAAATAATATGGCATGTGTGTTCACCTTAATATATAAATATCTTCAAGAACTTCATGAGTCCCTCCAAACCCACGAATACTCCAATACCTAAAGTTTTTAGGTGGAATCTTCTTTACCAGTTTCTCAAAACAAATACATCCAAAGGTTTGAATTTGCAAATAAGGGAAACGATGGGGTTGAATGTTAGGGATAAAGCTTGGTTTCTTCTGGGGTTTCTTTGTTGTTCATCGTTGATTTGTTCAGTGGAAGCAATGGTCACTTACGATCATAAAGCCGTGATCATCAATGGTCAGAGAAGAATCCTTCTATCTGGCTCCATTCACTACCCAAGAAGCACACCTGAGGTACTCTTAAAAAAAAATTGATAGATATTTTTTTTTAATAATATATGTGTATGATTATGTAGAATCTAGATGTTATTTTCTTCTCTTCTTTTCTACGATTTTTGTCTTCTGTGTTTTTAATGAATCTTTGATCCCAAAGTGTTAATGCACATGGGTTTTGCTTACAGTTTACACTATTTCATTACAAAATTTTATTTAAAAACAAAATCTTGTGAATGCTCTGTTCTATGTGCAGATGTGGCCTGATCTTATACAGAAGGCCAAAGAAGGAGGCTTGGATGTAATACAGACTTATGTTTTCTGGAATGGGCATGAACCTTCTCCTGGACAAGTAACTTTACAAAAATTAAACAAAATTATCACTTCTAATTTAATTTTAAATCATATATAGACCAAAACCATAACGCTTGAGTCCTTAACTAATGCTTTCTATATTTTTCTTTCGTTAAGTATTATTTTGAGGACAGATATGATCTCGTTAAGTTCATCAAGCTGGTACAACAAGCTGGTCTCTACGCTCATCTCAGAATTGGTCCTTACGTTTGTGCCGAATGGAACTTCGGGTAAAATTATGTTTTTACGTAGATACAATTTGTGAAATCGTTTCTTATTTATCAAAAACATTTATTTAAGTATCTTTAATGTATTTCAGAGGGTTTCCTGTTTGGCTCAAATATGTTCCCGGTATGGCATTTAGGACCGACAATGAACCTTTCAAGGTCTAAAATCTCTCATTTGCCTCTTATATCTTAGAAAGTTTTCCAAAATTTTAGGGTATTATATCAAACTAAAAAACAATTGATGTGATAATGAAAAGGCTGCAATGCAAAAATTCACTGAGAAGATTGTGGGGATGATGAAAGAAGAAAAATTGTTTGAGACTCAAGGAGGACCCATCATTTTGTCACAGGTTTGTGTGTTATATATTGTTATGGTAATGTTAAAATCAAGATTTTCATGGTATATATGTGTACAAACTATAAAATATGAAAAAATGGGCAGATAGAGAATGAGTATGGACCAATAGAATGGGAGATAGGAGCACCAGGGAAGGCATACACAAAATGGGCAGCTCAAATGGCAGAAGGACTCTCCACAGGTGTCCCCTGGATTATGTGCAAGCAAGATGATGCTCCTGATTCCATTGTATGTTTTCTTCTTTATTTGTTCTTTAATTTTCTCCCTTTAACTATTTCATATTTGCTTTTCTATCTGGTTATATTTTCTTTAAGCTAAAGAAGAACTTTTTTAAATTTGTGTTTTTTAAAAAAGATAAAAAAGAATGCAAATAATTCTTATATTATGTTCTTGTTTTCTCTTTAAAATTTTTCTTTTAATATCTTATATACCTAATTGTTCTTGTATTATTTCAGCTAAAGAAGAAGTTTGATTAGCTTTTCTCTTTTTTTGTCCAGTTATATGTTCTTTAAGCAAAGAAAAAGTTTTGTTTTTGAATTTTATACAACATTTTCTTGTCTTCTTATCTTTCCTCTTGATAATACACATACCTAATAGTTATTATATATGTTTTCTCTTTAAGCAAAAGAAGATTTTTTATTCATGAGTTCGAATTGTAGAATCTTTTAATTTTTTTTTTATAGCTCGTATCATCTCTCTTCTTGTTAGGTTACTATTTCTTTTCTTTTCTTTTTCTTGACGTTTCTTGGTAGGTCATAAATTATATTACCTGTCGTCTTTTTGATGTACAATTCTTTTTTCATGTTAGATATTGTCGTTTATATCAGGTTCTGTAAACGTAGGTGTTAACGTTTTTCAGTTAGTATGATTTCCCTTCTTCTCATATTTCTTCGTTTAAATTACATGAGCTACCAACTAAAAACAGATAATGAATGGGATTCATGTTTCTTCCAGAATTTATCTTTCTTTTTAGCAAAATTATATACAATGACAACAACAAATTATTGTCAAATTTATTCACCACTAATTCGTTTTTTGTTGTTGTACCTGCTCGATAGATAAACACATGCAATGGGTATTATTGTGAGAATTTCAAACCAAATTCGGACAATAAACCGAAGATGTGGACTGAGAACTGGACTGGTTGGTAAGTCACACAACAGGACTGTCCTCACAAGTATCGAAACCGAAAAAACCAATCTTTTACAAATATCTAAACCGAAACTATGATATTGTAAGGCATATTTATTACAAAAAGTAGTAATTTTCTGTGTGTGAATATGCAAATAATTTACCAGGTTCACAGAGTTTGGAGGTGCGGTACCATACAGACCAGCCGAAGACATTGCCTTCTCTGTGGCTCGCTTCATACACAACGGTGGCTCCTTTGTCAATTACTATATGGTAGCTTCTTATTCTTTTTCTTGAAATAACCAAATAGAAAGATTTGATTATGAAATATTTAAGGAGAGTGAAGAAATGTTGTTAAACAGTACCATGGAGGAACGAACTTCGACAGAACAGCCGGTCAATTCATGGCTACTAGCTATGACTACGACGCTCCACTTGATGAATACGGTAATTTTAACTCCCATCACCTGACAAACACAACGTAACAAAATATTTTCTAACGCTTTTCTGGGTGATGTGTTTAAAAGGGTTACCGAGAGAGCCGAAGTATAGTCACTTGACGAAGTTACATAAGGTCATCAAGCTCTGTGAACCAGCATTGGTCTCTGTTGATCCTACAGTCACATCGCTAGGCGCTCAACAAGAAGTAATTGATAGAAAAAGCAAATGAGCAATACACAAGAGAAGAGAAGAAAAAAAGCTTTAAACATTATTTACCTTTTTGTTTGCTTGTTTCGTTTTTCAGGCTCATGTGTTCAAGTCCAAGTCCTCCTGCGCTGCTTTTCTCTCAAACTACAACTCTAGTTTTGCTGCAAGGGTCTCGTTCGGGGGATCAACATATGATCTGCCTCCCTGGTCTATCAGTATTCTGCCTAACTGCAAAACCGAGTATTACAACACTGCAAAGGTAAATCAACATTCAAAGCTTATCAAGCACGTTACCTTGATGAGATCACTGAGACTGACCTCTGTGTCACAAGGTACAGGTCCGTGCACCAAGCATACACATGAGGATGGTTCCCATAAACACACAATTATCTTGGGGATCATACAACGAAGAGATTCCTTCTCCAAATGACAATGGTACGTTTGCCCAAGATGGTCTTGTGGAACAGATAAGCATCACTAGAGACAAGACGGATTATTTCTGGTATCTGACAGAGTGAGTAAATACTTGGAAACTCTTGACTTGCTGAAATCTCACTATCTTACTAACTCTACGGGAGGAACTCACGATTGGTTTTGCTTGCGGATATAATCAGCGTTACGGTCGGTGCTGATGAGAAGTTCTTGAAAACTGGTGAAGACCCTCTTCTTACTATTGGGTCAGCAGGGCATGCTCTTCATGTATTCGTTAATGGTCAGCTTGCAGGTAAAATTAAGATAGGACAAACTCATCATCATAGTAGTTTGTTTGTTTTCTGTTATAAAAAAGAAAATCTATTATTTGTTTCAGGAACTGCTTATGGATCACTGGAGAACCCAAAGCTAACATTTAGTCAGAAGATCAAATTACATGCAGGAGTCAACAAACTTGCCCTGTTGAGTATAGCAGCGGGTCTCCCGGTTAGTTCTCAAGATGAATTATGTAATGTCCCTCTGCGGTTTTTGTCCATAAAAACGATTACATTCTGAGATTTGTCGCCTTTATTGCTCACAGAACGTAGGCGTGCATTATGAGACTTGGAATACTGGGGTTCTTGGCCCAGTCACACTGAAGGGAGTAAACTCCGGAACATGGGACATGTCTAAATGGAAATGGTCCAACAAGGTTCTCCTGCAATTCAAGAACAAATAGCTTGACTTTGTTGCTTCTGCATCTTACCAACCATGATAACAATGAGATAAACATTTATCTTTTCTTTTGTGTGATTCAAGCAGATTGGTACTCAGGGTGAAGCTATGAGCCTTCATACCGTAACCGGGAGTTCCACCGTGGAATGGAAAGAAGGATCATTGGTGGCCAAGAAACAACCGTTGACCTGGTACAAGGTAAGAGAAACAGAGAGATCATGCGTACCAACAAACCTAGATCAATGTACGAAAACTGAAAGCATGCGGCGGGATTCTTACTATCTCTTTTTGCAGGCTACTTTTGACACACCAGCAGGCAATGAACCATTAGCTTTGGACATGAACACGATGGGGAAAGGCCAAGTTTGGGTAAATGGCCAGAACATCGGACGCCATTGGCCTGCATATAAAGCTCGTGGGAAATGCGAACGCTGCAGCTATGCTGGAACTTTCAACGAGAAGAAATGTTTGAGTAACTGTGGAGAAGCTTCTCAAAGATGGTGAGTGAGGAAAACTACATAATCTTCTTCTTCTTCTTTAGGCCAAATCTAATCTGTTTTTGGGGTTCTCTTGTTTTCAGGTACCATGTGCCTCGTTCTTGGCTGAAGCCGTCTGCAAACCTTATAGTTGTACTCGAGGAGTGGGGTGGTGACCCCAATGGGATCTCTCTTGTAAGAAGAACATCCAAGAAAATAGCTTCTGACTCCATTTTTTCAGGATGAAAAGCTGTTTGTTTGTGGCCTCTGCTTTGAAAATTTAAAGACAAAATTGGAAGTTAGTGTTCTGTGCAAGTAAACTTCAATAATACAGATTGTTTGTACATATGAATACTGGAAATTATTATATTGACTCAGATGGATGAATTCATTATAATTAATACAAAGTGTATAAAGAATTATTATATTGGTTCAGCTATATGAAATTCAATTTTGCATTTTCTTCTCTATCTTCATCTCACTCTTGTGAATGATTTAAAAACAGATAGTTCATCATATTTCGATAAATTCTAGATAGTAATGACTGGTAAAACGTTTGTAACTGAAAAATATCATAAGACGCAACAAATTTTCAATCATCAAATCAAAAACCTACGAAAGTTATGACACCAAAATAGGAAAACAGTCACCTCGAAGCTCATTAGAACTACCGCTGAGTCCAGAATCATCGCCATTGGCCCATTGTCTAGAGTTAGAGAACGGTGAAGCTCAGAGATCGCAAGTTTCTCTCATAGACGGACATCGATTCATTTCAGGAATGAAATTGGGCCTCCAACAACAAAGGCCATCTAAAGGGAATCCTGCGTCAACGAGCCTTTGAGAGTATATTATTATACACTTTGGACTTACGCCAATACGTACGAATACGATCAAGACAACAATAAACGGCCGCACTAGTTTAATTGCGGTTAAGTTGCGCTTTACGGTTTCTGAAATTTGTAAAAGCTTTTTGTAGAAAGTACAAACGCTTATCTAGGTTTGACTTGAAAAGCAACTCCTAAATTTTATAACCTCTCTCTCGTCCTCTCGTTACAATCATTCATGTTGGACCAAGCAGACAACTTTTGCTTCTTTGGCGGAATTAGGGCCAGCAACCGCATCATTTCCCAACCGTTGAAAATTATTTCCCGTCAAATCTTTATCAAATTTCGACAAGATAAATCCAAAGATGATTACAATTCTTGATGAGTACATAGAAAAAAATCTTATCATCGATTTTGAAGCCTTGGTTACTCATATGTACAAACACGATGGGGAAAGGCCAAGTTTATATGAGGTTGATCAGGTTGGCTTGATTGCTCTAACTAAAAAAGGGTTTTGGGCTGATTGGATAAGCGCGATTAAAACACCTAACTATGATTGAATCATTCATAAAAAAAAATATTATTGTTCATAGATATTCGATCGTTATGAATATTGAATAACATCTCTTCCATTTCCATGACAAGAAATTAGTCTTGGTCGCTTTCAAAAGTTATCATCAGCAGTCAACTCAAGAGTATCCGGTATCTTTCTTGTCGAAATTCTCGTCTTCTTTTACTGAATATTCAGTCTTTTGCCTCTTCGGGCAATCTTTCATATTAAGTATTTCTGTGTCTTCTTCATGTCAAAATAAGCTACTAATATACGACTAAAACGAGTTATGATATTGTCTAATCGTTTGACAACCCGGACAAGTAATGCCTGAAGTTGCTTTGCTTATGTCGTTTGCCATGTCGTAATCCCTTTCTTTAATCCTAATGCTGATTTTCTGGAAAGAGCTTGACGATCCTCTCCTCCACTTGCTGCATTGTTGTGTAGAAAGACAAAGAAGAGTCTTTTCTTTCCTTTTCCTTGTAACACATGAGTTTTCTGTTTCTTAGCCTTTTTTTTTCTTCACTTTTTTTTTGGTTTGTTTTTTTCCTCTTTTGTGTCTTTTCCTTTCTTTCTTTTTATTTTCCAACTTTTAAAAAATATTAAAACAATGGAAGATAATAATTCGTCAGAAATGAAACTCAATGTATGTATATTAATCATTTTTTCCAAAATTCCTAACTCCTGAAATTTATTGTCAGAATGAACTGAATAATTACGAAGATTCTACAACAGTATAGGAATGCCATCTGCCAATTTTGGTTGAGTATGTTACCAAGAAAACTTCATAAGTGGGCTAAAGTTAAGTTTATAGATGTATGGTCATTCTTGTCACGAAAAGAAAAAATTATTTTAGCTTTCTTATTAAGATAAGGCTATATATAAAATGATCTAAGGGTTTATAATATACATTCACAAGATTAATAAAAAGAAATCTGAAGACGAAGAATCTACCTTGATTTCAATTCTCCCTTATTTTGTCAAAAATTTACCTTTTCTTTTTAACATAACAAAAAATTATCTTTTTCACTCACAAGTACAACAAAATTGAAGTGTACTTTTATGAATATCTTCAAATCAGCACAATAATAAAGATGTAAAAAAACTTTGAAATATGGATAAAATGTTGTTGTGAAACATCGAACACCAGAACAAACACTGATGGCTCCAACAATTATATTTAACAGACTCACGATATTTAACTATTACTTAACTTTTAGATATATCTTTAAAAATGGTCTTAGTTATTATGCTGTACTGTTTTGTGCGATTTTTGTTTTACCTATAATTGATAGAATTTAGAATAACTAAGACCATTTTTAAGTTAATTATTTTTGTCACTTATATTTGTCTTAACGTACAAAAGCAAGTATTTAAAGTGTAAGATCTTTTGAAAATATGTAAAAGTATAAAGAAATAAAAAAAAAGTTTAAGCATAGAAAAAAAACATAAAAGAGGAAAAATTAGAAAGCATAGTTTATGTAATAGTAAGCAAAATATAAATTTTAAATGTTTTGGAAAAGAATAAACGATATTAGGATAAAATAAGAAAAAAATTAAAACATGCGAAATTAGAAAAATAAAATCGTCAACAGGAATGAGCTTTGGTAAAATAATAAGTATAAGCAATAGGGAATTAAAATGATTGTTTGTCCATTTTCTAAATACGTTTAGAAAAAAAAATTTGTGGTTTAACTAATAGCCTATTAGGAAACATATATTTTTAGTTTCTGTAACGTGATATTGTTTTAAATGGTGGTCCAGTTCATTAGATGTTAGTATTTACTTTTCAGGTTTTTATTGTATAATTTCATTAAATGTGTTATGTTTTCGTCCACATAATAAAATGTTACATAAAAAATAGCATATTACTCAGAAAATTGCAATTCTTGAAATAACAAAAATGATAAAATTGAAATTGTTAATTATTTATAATTTTCTGATAGTTACTCAATTGTTTCTTTTTGTCTATTATTCCCTTTATTTTTCAAAGATTAATGTTTTGAGATTTTAACAAAGTTTTAAAAATTTATTGAAATGATCATTTAACATTCAATTAATGATATCAATTAGTTTTTATCATAAATTACATAAAAATAAATTAAGATAAACTATAAAATATTTAGTCAAAAAGCAATGAAAAAAGGAAAAAATTACTATTTTAAAACAATATTTTTAAAAACATTATTTTAAAATAATGAAAGAAGTATCATTGACCTAATTTTTTTTCAATTAGTTATTATTTAAAATCTAGTGGTGATGTTTTAGTGGTTTTTATTTTTTTTTAAGTTTTATCGATTTTTTTCAAATGCGAAACTGCTAAAAAAATTTCCATTTATGAATCTATAATTCATAATCCATTTGTATACTTGAAAAAGAGTGTATTTATGGATTAAAAAATTTCGGTGAAAATTAGTTAGATTTTAGTGTAGATATACTCTAGATCTTTAGAAAACAAAAATTGGTCATTAAGCTGATTGACTTTGCAGTATATGAGAGATTACACAGCCACAACTAGCAATAATAATCTACTGCGATCTGTTGCAAAGTTGGCAACAGACATTGTAACATAATGTTTAGTATTTTGTTGTTATGGGACGGGATGGGAATGTGACCAATTTGTGTCGAATAATGCGAAGTATGAAAGGAAGAAGAATATTTGTATCACAGAATCCATGTGTGGCTCATGTGAACGCATTAATTAATTTGTCAAAAGCAGAATCTAGTAATAATTTACTAAACGTCAGTTACATTTAATGTTTAAAATTTGATAGTATGTGATAATTAGATCAAGGCCCTCTACCACCTAAGTTACCTACGCAAGTGTCGATTAATTTCCTTTGTAATTTTAACAATCTTTGTTTCTCATAATTTTACCGACTTTTAGAACTTTGTTACATATAGAAAGCTCAAAGGAGTCCAAAGGTGGTACCACCCATTAAAATCTAAAATCTATACATGTTTTCAACTTTTGACAAGCGACATCTACTACAAAACCACCACACACAAAAAACAGACATATAATAATTAATTTATTAATTTTATTATGGATGATATCAACCTGAATATAAAATTTATAGCTACTATTACTATTGAGTATTGAAAACAAAGAAAAATGATTGTTTCGGTATCTGTTATGACATATCGTCGCTCTCGATAAATAATGATTAATTGGTTATAACTTAATAAACCATAACAACTGAAATTTAACAATTTAAAATTAAATTGTCTATATATAAGAATTGGGTTTAACTATTTTCAAATGGATGATCTTCTCTATAGTAATACAAAAACCAAACAGCAGGAGGCGATTGAACTAATTTTAGGTTGGACCATTAAGAATCTTGAATATATAGGAAATCACATTTTTAAAAGTTCAGAACTCGATGCCTAAAACAAAAATGACGAACATAAGAATAATCATATATGCCAAATTAACTGAGCAAGCTCTTTAAAAAAAGAGAGTAAAAAAAGACCCACACCGAAAAGTCAATGAAGAAATGGGTAAAAAAGATAAATCTTATTACGTAGAGCTCATTAATGATTAACCAAACAAAAAAAAAATCTAATATAAATATTATCCATATATTCATCCTTCACTCTGCGACACACAACACAACACAACAAGTATGGAGCTCGTCACAACCCTGGCCAGCTGGTTTACGCCGACGACTCTCTTCCTCCTCCTCAACTTCACCATCGGCACCATTTTCTTCACCAACCGGTTCGGTTCCGGTTCCAAGAAACACCAACCGCATCAAGATGGTTTCAGTTCCGGTCATACCAATGCTACGGCGCGGTTAGGCAGACCTCCCTCGTTCGTAGACAGAGTCAAGTCCATCAACTTTAGTCTCTACAATTCTCCTTCCCCAGAATCCGAGATCCACTTCTACGGGTCGGATTCTAACCCGAATCCGCCTCCTTCTCTCCTAGAACGTGTCAAATCCTTCAACGTGCCATACTTCAAGTTCCCGCAGCACAATTCCGAGGGAGACTACGCTGCTTACGCGCTCATGACCCGACCCGAAGATACCAACCGGGTTGACCCGGTCGACAAGATCCCCGAGCATGACGTACCGACACAACCTAGACCCGGAGGTCCATCTCTCTTGCAGCGGGTAAAGTCCATCAAGCTACCTTCCTTGTATAGATCCGAGCCGGAACAGAATTTCGAAGAGCCAAAGCCGGAGAGGACGAAGTCGGAGTCGAGTAAGCCGGCGATGAAGAACAAGAAGAAGAAGGCTGTGAAGAAGATGACGAGATCTGCTAGCGAGAAAGCCAGCGCCGGGTACATTGGTCGGGGGGAGGAGACAATTGAGGCCGTGGAGAAGAGACGTCCGGAGACGACGAAGGTCGAGAGAACGACGTCGATCAACGACGGAGAAGAAGGTGTGGACGATAAAGCTTCCGATTTCATCAACAAGTTTAAGCAGCAGCTGAAACTACAGAGGCTAGATTCGTTTCTCAGGTACAGGGAGATGCTCAAGAACGACTGAGTTTAAATTTTACGCTTTTGTCCTTTGTCGGAATCGGGTTTCTTGTAGGGTCTACTTGGTTAAAAAAACGGAAATACCCCTTTATCTGAAGGGCTTTTAGGTCATTTCGACACATATTTTCTTGTTCGTAGATTCGGTGACGACTGATGCCAAAACTAGTTGTGTCGTGTGCGTAATTTCTAGATCTGGACGTCTGAGTTCTACTGCACTTTTTTATTTACGTTTTTATTAATCGACAAAAGTAGTTTATGCTACTTTTACGTGCAAAAAAAAGTAACTCTAATATATTATTTTCTTTAAATCAAAACCGTTCATTGATGACCTCCTAATTTTCGTAATATGTTTTTCAACATATACTAGTAATTTTTTATTTATTAAAGAGTATTGACCCAAATGGATATATTAGTTTATCTGTTACTTGCTTTTATCATTATTATATACAGTACATGTCATCTATGTTGGTTTCTGCAGCATACAGATTTGAACATTTTCCATCAAAATTTTCGTAGGGTACGTAGTTGTTATCAGTTTACTATTTATTGAACCACTAATGACAACGACGGTTCTCACTCTCATGACACATGCGTGTGATCAGTAAACATTTATGAAACTCGTATTACTCATCCGACAAAATATCTAGTGATTGGATAATTACAACGGAACAAGTTGATCAAATCTTTCTGTGTATTTTCACAAAAGATAAATAGATAAGTCTTCTGTTATATCATGAAGTTTGTTTAAAGCAAGAAACTAATAAAGGGACATTTGAGATATGACTATAGGCAATAGGTGTTTCACGGGTCAGGTCGAAGATATTTTTCCTAGATATATTTAGCAATTGAGTATGGGCAAAAATAAGAAATATCTCAAATGAGAAAAGGTGTGATGTGATTATAAATTTTCAAGGCAATGATCAAAAGAAAAAATTATATCAGCACAAATACCTCTTTTTATCTTATCTTCACTTCTCAGTTGATGAGTCTGCATCTAATCTACATACTCAAATTTTTTTTTTTATAAGCAGCACATTGATGGTTATGAATGTTCTCTTTTTCGATAAAGACTATATTACGGATGTTTGTATAGTCCATTCACGAAATAAAAACGATATCAGAACTTATAATATAAAGTATACTGACTCATAAGGAAAGGACCTGAACTTGTTGTATTGTACTATCTCATTCACGGAGTCACGGAGTTTTATATAAATAGAAATACGGTTTACAGTTTAATTTCAATTTCAGTTTCGCTTTTTTTTTTTGGTTTCATAGAAACATAAACTATTTATGATTTGGTTTGCGTGATTTAAGTTCGGCTCGGTTGGGTTTTACGTTTGGGTTTAGTTTTGTTAGTTGGATAATAACTTTATAATATATTTATCTCAATTAATCATAAGATATTCACATAAATTTTCGATTTCGGTTTGGTTATCCGTTACGGTTGCGTTTTTGTATTGTAACCTATCGGTATTTAAACAAATATTTGATCTAATTTGGTTTACATATTTCGGTTTGGTTTGGTTTTTGATTATGTTTTCCCGTTATACAAGTTTGTTTCTACCCATCCCTATGAATTATTGTAACAACGTCAATTTTATCTGGCAGCAGGCCCGATTGGGACGGTCTTGCATGTACGTAATTAATATTTGTTATACCGTATATGTGAATGAGTGTGTTGTGTGCACTTCAATGTTTCCATGGTACTCCAACATCAAAATATCTCCAAAGACAGGTCTCGTTGGACAATGATAGTTACCACGAGACAAGAGTAGGCAGAGACATGGGGACCCACGAACATATATAGGACAACTGATCTGTTGTTCAAAGTCGTATCATAGTTGAACTCATAAGATACCGATAGTGCGAAAGGTAGTGAAGTCATAATAAAAAATAACAATTTGATTCGTGACAAAGACATCGTGAAATTTGAACGGTAGGTGTGTTTAATTTGTTAAAATGATCTAACCATGCTATTCTCGTAGACTTTATATAAAAGGCTTCTTCCATCTAAATTGCGTTAGTTTCATATATTGGCGAAAACACTGGTTAATAAGCTACAACATTTGTTTGAAATTCACTTGTACCTAGTATACATAACTAATTCACAGGATGCAAAGTGAAGGCCAGACCTTATAATAGTGACGCAGATGAGAGACGCAGACAATTACAAATGTGAAAACAGATATATATATATACAACAAAACTTACCCGAAGAGTCTCACAGGAGACCATAGGGGTGGGAAAAATCTCATTCCATTTCAATTTATTTGAAACTCGCGTCGCCGACACGTACCAAACAATTTTTTAGTTGCGCGAGTGAAATGAGACATGATTTTGCATTCCCAAATCTCCCTTCCCGTTTCCGCAAAGTCTTTTCTCTAAATCCCGTTTGTCCACCCTTAGGCGCCGATGAGAGAGTTTACCATTGGACCTCACTGATCTTGTTTTTGAAGACTTTCCAGATTCCTCCTTTTCCTCACTAAAGGTCTTCATCAGCGTCTCTTGTAGTTCCATGTACCTTTGCTTCTTCTGTAGCCGTTTCTCAGGAGTGTCCTCTTCTACACAAGCCAGATGATTCAAGTCCTCGGTGTCCATAAAGTGATCGAGCGAACAGCGTGGGAAGTATCGTTTACCTAGTTTCACTGATAGTAGAAGTTTTGTTTTTGAAAAAAAGCATCAATTAGGCTCTTGCATTCTTCTTTGTCGGTAAGAAAAGTAACGAGATAAGTAAAATTCAATCCATACCGGTTTTAGTAAGCGCTCTTAGTCTACACAAATGCTCCTCCCGGATTACGAAAGGTGCGATGTTAAGGTCCAGTGATGTCCTCTTTGCACCACTGTGATGATCAGGCTCGAGACTAGAAGCAGTAAACTCGCATGTTTCCTCCAACTTGACGATATCCATTACAACTTGCGCTTCCACGGGAAAAAGGATTCGAGCCAATGCAACTGAAAAGTATGCACATAGTCTCGTTATATCATTAGAGCACACTTAACATAATTTGATTCGCAAACAACGGAAGAAGACATATATACCTCTGTTTTCAAGATAGAGCAACCTCATCCTTAGTTCATCAGGAGTCGCTGGAAGAGAAAATGACTCTTCTCTAGGCAACCGACCTAGTTTGCGCGCATGCTCAAGTACCTCTATGCATAACCCGCCTTTCAGAGAAGGTTTGCCTTGCTCCGTACGAGTATTATAATCAGCCGCTTTAGTGAGTCGTTTCGCAATGATGAGAGCGGTTCTACCATCAAAAGTTGTCTCTGATGCATTTGCACCTTTTGTCAATAGATAAACCATCAGCTTTGGCTCGTTCCTCATCGCAGCAACGTGAAGAGCCGTGTATCCCCTCGGATTTCGATGGTTACCGTCCGCGAGCTCAAGTTCTATGAGATCCGACGCAGTCTTCACATCGCAGTGCGCGACAGCATAATGAAGAGCGTACGCGTCATCTAGACTAGTGTGTCCTTCTGTCAAAAGCATCTTGACAAGCTCAACATCATCCGAGTCAAGAGCCTTGTATATATTCGTAACATGTTTTTCTGGTTCGGATGGCTCGAGACCGAGCTCTTTGCGGATGTCGGTGATTTGTATGACAAAGTGTTGGGGCAAAGACTTGTCAAGACTAACAATCTCTATATCAGACTTGGCAATAATCTCTACGCATCGATCTAAAAGCTTCTTGTATGTTTCACCACAGATACTAGCGAGCTTGAATATCACCAAAATGTCTTCTATAACAATTTTGTCTACAATATCAAGAAACTGCCTCTGAAAATGCAAACAGAGGAGGAGACTCAATGATGAAATATTTTCTCTTTCGATGCTTTATGAATCAATTATGAGATTGGAACGTATGTTTTTACCTCGTACAGAGAAGCTAACTCAGGAATCTCGAAGACAAAAGCCAAGTAGAGAAGCTCAACCATGAAATCCACTGCAGGACGGCAAGACACGTGGCAGCAATCATCGTCTACGCAAGCAGAAGCTCCTTTCGGCGGCGGCCTCACTCTGCCGCTGTAGACGTATGCCAAAACAGTCACCACCGAGTCGAAGCCTACGTCGTAATCTTTCGCGATCTCCTTCAGCTTGAGCTTCACGACGGCGGTGGATTTTTTGTCCTTCACGGTGGCTGCTAAAGCGTTCTTGAAGACGGGGATTCTAGCCGAGAGAACGCAGCGGTGGAAAGATATCTCCCGGCCGTTGGCGAGAACTAGCTTGGCGTCGCTGTAGAAAGTTTCAGGCGAGTTAAAGACGGATTCGAGGCAGTTGGAGAGAAGTTGCAGCGACGAAACGTCAGGTGCTGTGAGAAACTCTGCCTGCGGATTATCAATAGAGGACTCGGCAATGAAGCTATATCCGCTTGTTGTGTTGCTGATTTCGTAGGAACCGGAGAATCTAGCGATGGTGGCCATCAAAGATAATTCACGAGATCCAAGGAAAACAAACAGAGGTTATGTACAGTGAAAACTTTCAATAACTAGCGACCGAATGTGAAACCTCATATTATTAAACAAAACGGTCTGTTTGGATCATCTGTTAAATTTCTTGGAAATGATTTAAGCAAAAGACAATAAAAAAAATTTACAAATACGAAATGCTCTGAATGAAGCGGATTTTCCTTCTTCATTGTGGCTTTGTGGGTCCCTCTTTTTCATGTCTTCGTAGTCTCTAACAGTGCAGTGTGTTTTTAAGTACGAAGAAGAACAAAAATATCAAGTTGTGATGCGTGCGGACCACATTTATTTCCTTTGTTGTATTCGATCTCTGCTTTTGTTCTGTACTGACCGTACCCGTTTACTGGACTTTAAAAAATATGAGGTGTTTTTAATCAGGAATGGTGGAATATAGGTGAATTGATTTTGACAGATTTAGACTTGACTAAATTGGCAATAGTCAAATTATCCATTATTATTCTTCCACGATAAATTGGTCAAGGTTGAAAAACTAGACGACAGAGTGGAATGGTAAACAGAAAGCTAACAATCGTTCACAATACAATACAATAATAAAGGTTCTTCAAAAGTTCAAAACTAGTTTGCTCCGTATCACAAGATAAAAAGTTTGGAAACGTCTCTTTTGTCAACAAAAGTTAGAATGCTAAAAACAATCAAAACGATATACAAAACGTTTGTTTCGTTCATGTTTTTTTTTTTGGTGGACTTCTTTCTTTCAGGTTAGGAAGTAAATTTTAATCACACACGCAACAAAAGTCTCTGAAAGAAACCTCTTGATGGCATCTCCTTAGAAATGTATGTCCACACTTCCCCTGTGCATCTAATGTGTGATTGAACTCTAACGTAGTTTGCACGCTAAATACGGTTCAAACCATTCTAACTTACAAAGACTTATTTTAGTGAACTGCTTTTTTTCCGGTTTGGAAGGTATTGTTTAATACAGTATTTTACGTTTGTTGAAATTATAAATAAAAATCCACATTACCAAAACAAAAACATGTCGTTTCTCTCAACGATGGTGAAGGCAGAAACATAAGAAGAGGATAATTCATTGATTCATAAACACTAAGGTAAAGTCTCAAGTGATTCTGAGAAAATAAACACCAAAAAGACAAAATGATCAAAACTCCTATGAGAGCATCATCAATAAGGAGATGAAGTTCACTATTTTAAAAAACCCCCCCAAAATCTTTTTCCAATCCTCATTCTAGATGAACAGCGAACGACCCAAAATATATTTTCACGCATGCGTTTTCATTTCAGTAGAGCGTAGAGATTACTACTGTTGCTTGCATTCAGGTGGCCTCTCGCCTTGTTGACCGTCACCAACCACCTGAGATCTGCCTCCCTTCTGCGAAAAGAAAGAAAGATAGATTATTACCACATGTATCATGATTATGGACACTGGTTCCAACTATAAAAATGAATTGAATAAAGTATTTGATGAGAATGATTCTACGTGTGACCTAGAAAGCTTGTATAGTAGTCTCCTTCTGTCATTTACATGCTATTCTCTCAATACTATCCCACAACAATTCCGTAGCAGATTTTACGAGTTTCAAAGTCTTATGCATCATTGCTCGGTAACTTATTCAGTAATCTGTATGACTTGTGGGTCTCTAGACTCTTGAGACTATATTTCCTAATCTATTCTACGGTCTCATGACCATGCTCAGCCTGAAACTTGTTATGCTTCTTGATAGTTTTAATGAGTATGAGATTGCTATAATTTTTGATTATTCGGCAGGAATTTTGGGCAAAAAATTAAAGAAGTGACGATGACAGTTACATACCTTGTGTCCGGTTGATGGCTGCATAAACAATTAAACCAATTTCTTAAGTATTAGTAAGTACTGACATGGTAGGATCAATTGGATAAAAACAATAATTGGAGCATTTCATACCTTCTTTTTGGTCTTGCTATCTTCTTCATCTTCATCATCCTCGTCATCCTCCTCATCTTCCTCATCCTCATCTTCGTCCTCGTCAATATCTTCGTCCTCATCATCATCATCTATATCAAACTCCTCTCCTTCCATAGCCTCACCAGTAAACCATGAGACAGCATGAGGGATAATCTTTTCCCGGATAGTAGATCTGCAGGAAGCAAGAAGGATAACAAATAGTTAGCAACTCATAAAGTAGATCCATCATTCAAAAGCAAACCCATAACCCAACAGAAGAAGTATTTTCAGAAAAGGACGCACCCAATGTCATAGTCTTCTTCCATCCGATTTTGAAGTTCCTCAGCCTGCATCAAAGAACGAGGCATTACTAAATACGTTAACTAAATGATGACAATCTTTCACAACAATCGATATCATACAATGTCCTCGTCGATATCTTCATCTTCCTCCGGGACTTGTGGAGGATTAAAGAAGTTGAAGAAGCTTGCACAATCTTCCATTTTGGTGATTGGTTTGGCGTTCGTTGAACCTTTCTTAGGCTTCTTCTTAAGCATCTTCTGAGTTAGACACTTTCCAGGATACCAATCAATTTCTGTCCTGAAGTAAGGGAAAGAATAAAAGTGAAGACGAAATTATGCACCTTGCTGCAATCAGATAGGCACGATATATACATGACGTATACAACATTTGAAGGAGCGCATAATTACCCTATAGCCTTCTCAAGTAGTGGGTCGTCTTCATCAATCATATGATAAGACTTTGTCAAGACAGTGTTTTTAAAATAGGGATTCGGGTCAAAGAAAAACTCGAGTTTGAATCCCTTAGGCTCTTCCATCTTGCACCACTTAATATCTTTGAGATATTCGAGAGCCTCTTCATCACGCTCTGTGACCTGACATGAAGGACATTAAGCTAGAGTTATATTCCATGTTTATGATTGGAGTTGCATACAAAACGAATACCAAAACTGTATATAGCTTACCTCCGCGGTTGTAACATCATTGTTTTTCAAGGCCGTCAGCCAGAAACTTGGAACTCCTTTCTCTGCGATTGAACACATGGAAACATGTTAAATTGTTTTTTATCATTCTAAAATATTGATACAGGAAAAAAAGAATACACTGTTCCTGAAGTTACCTTCTGCAGTTTTTTCCTCTCCTTCGTCCATTTTCTTATCCTCTGGAGTCAGTTCGACTTCAGTAGTTCCACTCACAATCTCATAACGCTGTGCATTACAAGTTACCAAGTTAGAATTCATGAGGAAGTTAAAGATATACATTAGTAACTAACATTGCTGCAGAGAAGCAAAAAAGAGTGTATACACAGATTCCCATCGATTTTCATTGCTTTGATTTAGTGATTTTGATCTAACAGATGGATTTAATACGATCTCACAGAAAAATCTGAGTTTCTCACAAAGAAGTACCTTGGTATACAAAGGCTGATACAACTTTTCATACTTGGCTTCAAGAACAGCTCTCTCCTCACGGAACTTTGCCTCAAGTTCATCATATTCGCCCTGCGTTGAAACAAGTCACTTGTAATCAATAGGCAACACCAAACTAACTCTGAAACTTAGGCATTCGAATAAGCAAGGAGAATATACTCATACAACAACAACAACAAAAAGGGGTACCACATGAATCTACACAAAGTCAATTGAATAATATAAGCACACATAAAGAATATGATAGAAATTGATCTAACCTGTATATCCTTCAAGGCCTCAACACGCTTCCTCACTTGAGGAGTCAGATTCTCCATCACATCAGAACGCTGTCCAGTCAGATTCTGCAGCTTGTTCTGTGGATTATTAACATATACAAATACTCAGAAACAATCTCCAAGGAACGCATAAACCTATCATTCTTCTACTTAAAAAAAACCACTGAAAACCTAAAAAAAATCAAATCCAAGGCACGCCTTACAGTGTCTAAGCAAACAAGACGCAGATTCTAATAGAAACGGCGAGGATAGTAACTCAAAATCCTTCAGAAGGAAACATAACTCACCTTAAGAGCGTTCACGAGGCCAGCTCGATCCTCGTCTTTAAGAGCTAAACAAAAAAACAAAAGCAAATGAAACAACAACAGTCAGTAACCAGCATGAAAGATAGGGTTTAAGCAGGTCTCGCTTAAGAACGAGGAAGAGAGTGTCATCAGAGAGGGGAATTTTACCGGCAGTAAGATCGGCGAGGTTGAAATTGTCCTTGTCGTTGCTCATTTTCTGAGGATTTTTGGAGAAGAAAAGGTTTGTTTGAAAGTGAGAGATAAGAGAGAGAGAGCCAGGGTTTTTCGGAGGCGACTATAAAAGACAGAAAACGTGGCTTCTCTTAAATCCTCTCCCTCCCTCCTCTCTCGCACCAAAATTATTAAACCTAGCAAATTCGCCATTTTCATTTCATTTCCCTAGGTTAGTTATAAAATCATTTTCTCTCTTTTTTGTTTTCTTTCAACTTGTTAATTTTATTTTGTTCCTTAGAAATTCAGATTTTTTTCCTTTTTGTGCTACAGATTTTGACTTGTCCGTTATAAAATGTGAGGGAGTATAACTTTTTACAGAAATAAATACTAACAAATTTGTAGAAATTAATTCTATAGTTAGAAAAGAGGTTGTCAAATCTATTTTGTAGATTACAATTAAATTAAATTAAATAAACAAGTCATCGAAAGATGAATATGTTTCTGAGTTTGTGGAGGAAACGTATGTATTTAGAAAAATTTCGTTCTCGAGGCGATAAGAACGTTCCTTCTCTAGGGTTATCGATTTCGACTCTGTTCGATCAATTTCTCCAGCTAGTC
>OVBI01000286.1:0-95085 GCA_900406495.1 Sisymbrium altissimum | reverse complement strand
TCTTGGGGAGAACAGGTTATCGGGTCGGATCCCGGATAATGTCAACTCCGCCACCCGCTTGGCTACACTCTACTTGCAGAGGAATCAGCTCACCGGTCCGATCCCTGACATCACCATTACTCTCGAGCAATTCAATGTCTCTTCCAACCAGTTAAAAGGCTCCATTCCAAACTCCTTGTCGGGTTTCCCCCGAGCCGTTTTCGAAGGGAACACTCTCTGTGGGAAGCCGTTAAACCCTTGTGAAGCCGACAGCGACAAGTTATCCGCCGGAGCTATCGCCGGGATCGTAATCGGGTGTGTTGTTGGTCTGTTGCTGCTTCTGTTGATTCTCTTCTGTCTCTGCAAGAATAGAAAGAAAGAAGAGAACGCTCCATCGAGAAACGTCGAAGCTCCTGTCGCTGTTGCTGCTGTACCCAAGGAATCGGCGGCTGACGTTTCGACGGCGAAGGCTGCGGCGTCGAAGAGCGGCCAGGGGAATAGAGACTTGATATTCTTCGTGAAGTCTTTCGGGGAATTCGATATGGATGGATTGTTGAAGGCTTCTGCTGAGGTTCTTGGGAAAGGAACTGTTGGTTCTTCGTATAAGGCCAGCTTTGATCATGGGTTAGTGCTTGCTGTGAAACGATTAAGAGACGTTGTTGTGCCTGAGAAAGAGTTCAGAGAGAGGATGCAGGTTTTGGGATCAATGAGCCACCCAAATCTCGTGACTCTTATCGCTTACTTTTTCAGCCGCGACGAGAAGCTTCTTGTCTTTGAGTACATGTCTAGAGGAAGCTTGTCTGCGCTATTGCACGGTATATATTGGAATCACCCTCTCACTGCATTGTTTTTTTTCAGGGCTGTTGCTACTTCTTAGTTTAGCTAATGCGAGATTAGATTGTGATTTGGTTTGGTTCGATTTAATGTTGTTAGGTAGTTTATGTCTCTTGATGCTAGTTCATGATCTTGATGGGATTGGTTTAGTCATTAAGGTTAGTGATCTGTGTTTTGAGCTCTTGTAAATGGATTCGCAGGGAACAAAGGAAACGGGAGGACTCCATTGAACTGGGAAACCAGAGCCGGTATAGCCTTAGGAGCTGCGAGAGCGATTAGTTACCTACATTCGCGTGATTCAACAACTTCCCATGGAAGCATCAAGTCCTCAAACATACTCTTGTCTAACTCCTATGAAGCTAAGGTCTCTGATTACGGTCTAGCGCATATCACTAGTTCCACATCTGCACCTAACCGTATTGATGGCTACCGTGCACCTGAAGTCACTGATGCTCGCAAGATCTCACAGAAAGCTGATGTATACAGCTTTGGTGTCCTAATACTTGAACTACTCACAGGTAACAACAAACAATAAAGCACAGATCTTTTAACTGCGTTTTTGCGATTGGGTTTAGGAGCTTTTAACATGGTACATTGCATTGCAGGGAAGTCTCCTACACATCAGCAGTTGCACGAAGAAGGTGTAGATTTGCCAAGATGGGTCCAATCGATTACCGATCAACAATCACCATCTGATGTGTTTGATCCCGAGCTCACAAGCTACCAAGCCGAGGGCAATGAGAACATGGTCCGGCTCTTAAAGATAGGTATGAGCTGTACGACTCAGTACCCCGATAGTCGTCCTTCGATGGCCGATATCACCAGACTCATCGAGGAGGTTTCACGTTCATCAGGCTCCTCCCCAAGTCCGGTATCTGACTAATTTTTGTGTGGGTCTTAACTGATCGAGTTCTAAATTGTTTGGGGCTAAAATTGCAATTTCTTGAATAGTTTTTTAGGCCCTCCCCGCCTTTTTTTTTCCTTCTTTGTTCGTGACATTAGTTTGTTCGTTAATTCTTGAGCCTCAAATTGAGGTGTGACTTGAAGATTTTTTTTTTTTCATTCTATTTTTCTTAATTCATAATTTCGATAAATGTTTATAAAAGATTTCCAATTTTTTGTATAAATATATTATTGGTTCTGTGTGAATAAGCTGGTTTGTTTTCTTCGCCTGGACTCATGTGAAACTTTAAGACTTGTTTGCCTGGACTCATGGTATATGGAGACCATCACTCTAAAGCTCTAAAGAATATTTTCTTCTCTGTTCACTTTTTTTATCTTTTTGCGTCTTTTTACTTTTTTTTGCCACAGCTTTGGCCGAGTGGATTTTCTCTTTTTTTTTTTTTCTTTTAGTCTCAATGATACTTATATTAACCATAGAAAAAAATACAATGCAATACAGTCACGGGATCAACCGAAAAAAGAGCCCGAGAATTTTACGGGAAGCTAAAGCCATAACGATTTAAAAGAATTGTAAGCCGGCAGGAAAAACTCCAGGGATGCCCAAAAAAACATACAAACCAAAGCTTAAAAACAAAGATTAAAGGTCGAAACTAAAAACATCATCAACCACTATTCGCAGAAATTTGAAAGAGACTTCTTTTATATCGGATATTTATATCTACAATCATAAATCACACCAAACGTTTTGTGGATGAAACAAAACATACACCAAAAACCTCAAACACCCGAACAGATACCTCATGTTTTGCAGCCAAAATATAAACTGGATAGACGGCGGTCGGAAGTGTGAAGGGAGATTGAAAAGTGTCGAGTCGAGTTCAAGAGGAAGAGTGAGCCTCGAGTTGGAAAGATGCTTTAGGGTAATAACTCTCAAGTGAACGAACAAAAGGGTAAGTTAAAAAGAATCTACATTCAGCCCCAATAGTTTCTGTGTATTTCATCTAGATCCATAACAAATGGGGATATCACAAATTTATCCAAAAAGGAAACTACATGTCTAAAATCATCCCCCACTTTACTTGGCCACAAATAATTCAAAACGCTTTCTTCCTGTCTTTTTCGTGTCTTAGCCAAAATGAGCTCTTCGCATATATGTCCAAAAGACAGAGAAAATTAATTACTCCTTCCCACGTGAATTTTAAAACATTTCTTTCTCTGTTGCACACGAGGCAGCTTCCTTTTATTTCATTTTAATATCATTGGATTTCTAATCGTTTCCATATGAAAGGACACACGACATAACTCAACAAGAAGAAAGACTATTATGCCAGTTTCTCTAATTAAACTAAATTTCTAAAATTACTAAATGACAAGAAACAGAGCACTTTCAACTGGCATGGACATAGAACAACATTTGCTATCTTTAGGGTATATGGGGATGACAACCCAAGAAGTAAGATTGGAGTCTGCAGAGAATGCATTTGGGTCATTTTTGAGCTGGGCCCTTGTCGTGCTTAACATGATGGAAGCAGTCTTACTTGTTTGGATTGGAATTCTTTATCGCTTTAAAATATCTATTGCATCTTTCTTTCTTTTTTGTATCCTTGATTTGATTCATAATAGTAATATATACAAATAAACAGATTTGGTGGGTGATATTGTTATTGCATATATGTAAACTTTCTCTTGTGGTAAGAGATTATATTTCTCTTGATTGGATATCAAAGTTAACAACTATATACTTACATGTCCATTAAATTTCCAAAGCGGTATATGAGCGTCAGTTGTCTAGTTTATACTTGATAGTAAGGGACAAGCCCCAATAGTTTTAGTCTTTTAGAAATCACTATACAAACAGCCCAACTTGGCCACAAACTAGAGATTTCATTTCACAACATTTGGCGTTATGCAGTAATAATTTAAGCTACCTACTAAGATAAAACAAGAGCAACATAGACAAACATCTGTCATTGTTTGTAACAAATCATAGATCAATAATGACACATGCATGCTATTTACAACAGACCTGATAAATATTTAAAGTTCTCTCCAGTTTTAATATGGTGTACATAAAACATTTTGGATTATAGTAAGCCACAAATAATGAAAGAGTAAGGATGTATGCGGTTAATAACTTAGTAGATGATCACTTTACAATTACGACACACCTAACAGAAGAAATAATAAATTTAATGCTGAACAAACCATCTAACCTAATTTATTACACCGCAAGGCGAAAATGACACTCGCCTCTAACGTACGTCTTAATTAACCTAATGTACGTCGTGTTGTTCTATTTTGCTTTTTACAAATTAATCATGTTATTCTAATGTGTATATAAACATAATATTTCTATGAAAAAAACTCATACTAGTTCTAAAAAAAAAAAAAAAACTCATACTACTCCATTTTGCCTATACAACTTGATAATATATGTATAGTACTTATTAGTTTTCTTTTCGTGTACCAAAGATCAATTCTCCCTTTGCTAACCGAGATTGGAAACAATCACATTTTAAAGTTTGTGCACTTCAAAGTTGGCAAGTCGATTCTAAGTTGCAACAGCAGTTTACCTTTTTTCCAAGTTTACCTTTTTTCCAACTAAACCATGATTTGATACACGACGTCACTAAAACGTAACCAACATAATCAAAAACTAACCCATAAACAAAACACAAAAAATGAAGGAGAATTTAAATTTAAAATATAAAGTTATTCGAATATATTGCATAGGAAAAAAAAAGTCAAACAGAAGAAGATGTGTACATATTTAAAACTAGCTTGTAGACTAAAATATCTCAAAATTTTGTTTTCTTATGTTTGTAAGCATTTGCTTTGGTTGTGTTCTTTTTATCTCCGCTATAAGTCGTAAAACTACAAGATAAAAAATTATGTGGAAAGGCCAGCTAAAACAATAATATACTGACTGTAGAAGAAATTGCTTTTGGCTTGTGACTTGTGAGTAGCCAAGAGATTACGTCATCCTCTTTGCATAATGTGGATGTAGTGTTTTATAGAACTGAAATGTAATATCGGGTTATGAATTGTTTGTAAATTTATTTTTCTTATACACTAATTATTTGATAACGTACTAATTATCTCATAAAAAGCAGATGCAGTTCGCAATTATACAATAACTTGTGATCTAATTTGTTATTATAAAGGTAGAAGCGTAGGATCCACATGTGTCACTTTAAAAAGTCTGATGTGACCTTTCTGATGGAGATGCCACCGTGCGAAAGATTACATAACAGTCTGTGCCACAACTTCACTTTTTATTTTCACCTTAATAATTTATTTTCCAGATTTAAGTTATGGATGGATCTGGTTTATTTAGGTTTGATTTTAAACTTGTAAAGCCTGCTTACGATAAAAAAAGACCTATGTACCATTGTCATGTCATTTTTTTGTATGATTTAGTTCACTTTTCTTCGGTATAGTTGATTTATTTGTTTTTCAATTATTTACACGATCAAAATTCCTAAAAAAGAAGAAGAAAACAGTTCAATTCGTTGAGATCGTTACACAGTTTAACTCTTTGTTTAGTCATTCTTGTTTAACTACTAGCCCATGAATGGATATACATACTTTTTTCAACAAAACTAATATTCATATGAAACTTTAATTTTAAAAAAATGTAAGACTTAGTTTGCCTCGACTCGTAGTACTTGTGACCATCACTCTAAAAGCTCTAAAGAATATTTTCTCTATCTTTACTTTTTTTTTATCTTTTTGGGTCTTTTTACTTTCTTTTTTTGCTACAGCTTTGGCGCGAGTGGGTTTTCGCTTTGGCCCCCCTGTTTTTTTTGTTATGAAAGTGTTGATATAATATGAACATATTTAATACTAGGGAAAAATAAATATTAATAGTGATTGAACCCAAAAATAAAGAAAACAGAACAAAATGTCGGCCAGACTCGGTGGGATTCCCTATTTAGTATTGCATGTGAACAATTTCAAGAACTTTTTCTGAATTTTATTTTTACTATATTTCTTTTTCCTCTTAATAATCTTTTAAAATCCTTCTTGTTGTCTTCTTCTCGTAATAGAGAGGAGGACCAGACTCTCTGTCGTCAGCTAGTGACAGTTTACTTAATCGTCTGGTTGCTAAAATGTTTTCCTTACATTGATTTTGAAGAATTTTTTGTTGTCGTATTTTTTTTTTTAATAATATTTTCTTGGTTTAATTTTGTTCTCATAGTATTCTCTGTTTTATCCTTAAAAAAATATAATCACTCGTGAAGGAATCTTGGATGTTTTTAAAGCTCCTTGAGGAATTTTCCTCTGTTTCAGGGGATTTTCTTGGGAACTTTTCACAATATCTCCTAGAATTCAAGTTGCTACTTTTCTTTAAAAAAATAAAAATCAATATTCGTTTTACAGTTCCTTCATAGGTTTGCAGAGGTATTTCTTCAGCTCAAAGGAAACGATTTGTCTTCTCATTTCTCATTCACCTTTTCTTGATGAAACTGAAAATTTTGTTTCCAGGAAAATAAAATTCCAAAGGTAATCTATTTGGCTCATATTTTCCAGCATTTACTCTTCCTGCAAGGTGTCTTGAGGAGGAGAATCTCTAACCCAGGTGGTGAGTTCTTCCTGTTTCTCAGGAATTCACATGCAAAAATTATATCTTTGTATAATATTCTTTCGTAATCTATCGAATTATCTCTTCACTTAGCCTTAAAAATTGGGAAATGTGTGTTTTCACTTAGCTTTTTTATTGTTGTGAAATATATGAATGAGAAAAGAGTAAGAGTCAGATCTTGAGAGTGGACCCAAGTTCTAAGTTCAATATTCAATTTTTCTTTCTCTATGTTTTTTAGTACTTTGTCTATATATGTGATTCATGAATTAAATGTTTCTCTCTTTGCAGGTGCGCTGATAATCATGATACCTATGTGATTATATTTGCGTAAGTATTGTATGTGTTTAACGGTCTTGTGTGTGGCTATGGAGAAACAATTTTGTGGCTTGCCCTTTCTGGTTCTGGTTCTGCTTTTAGCCTCCATTGATGGATCAACACAGCTTCAATCATCTCAATCTCAAACTCTTCTGAGGCTGCAACAGCTTCTCTACTATCCCAAAGTGTTAAGCAGCTGGAACAACTTTACTGATTTCTGCAATTCCGAGCCAAATTCCTCCCTAACCGTTGTGTGTTACGAAGATACTATAACGCAGCTTCACGTCATAGGAGACAGGAGAGGTCATATGTTACCAAAGAGTTTCTCTATAGACTCGTTTGTTACCACTCTTGCTAAGCTCCCTGATGTTAAAGTGCTCACCTTTGTGTCCCTCGGGATATGGGGTCGGTTACCTGATAAAATCAACCGTCTGTCATCATTGGAGATTCTCAATGTGAGTTCCAATTTCCTCTTTGGATCCATTCCACATGAACTCTCGTCGCTTGCTAACCTTCAGACTCTTATACTCGATGAGAATATGTTTTCTAGTCTTTTACCGGAATGGATTGGTTCTTTACCGGGTTTAGCTGTGTTGAGCTTGAGAAAGAATTCCTTCAATGGCTCATTGCCTTCTTCACTGAGTACCTTATCTGGTCTTAGAGTTCTTGCTCTAGCTAATAACCGGTTTAACGGTGATTTACCTGATTTAAGCCATTTGACAAACCTTCAAGTGCTTGATCTTGAAGGAAACTCTTTTGGACCCCTGTTTCCTCGGTTAAGTCATAAGTTGGTTACTCTTATACTCAGCAAGAACAGGTTCAGGTCTGCAGTTTCAGCTGAAGAAGTGAGTTCTTTGTATCAGCTTCAACATTTTGATCTTTCGTTCAATACATTCGTCGGTCCGTTTCCTACTTCCTTGATGTCTCTCCCCGCGATAACTTACTTGAACATTTCACACAACAAACTCACCGGGCGGCTTTCAACAAATATTTCTTGCAACTCAGAGCTGATGTTTGTCGATCTGTCATCGAATCTTCTTACCGGAAGCTTGCCTACTTGTCTTAAACCAAGTTCCGGCACTAGCAGAGCTGTTGTCTATGCAGGTAACTGTTTGGCTACTGCAAATGAAGACCAGCGTCCAGTTTCGTTTTGTAGCAATGAAGCTCTTGCTGTTGGAATCGTACCACAGAGGAGTAACAGAGTTTCCAAGTTGGGTATTGCCTTAGGCGTAACCGCTGGCATTCTCGGGTTAATTCTCCTCGCTGTTGTATTATTTGTGGTTCTTAGGAGAGTTAATGCTAAGAGAACAGCAACGCAATCTTCCCCAAGATTGATCAAAGAGAATGCTTCAATGGGATACACATCAAAGCTGCTCTCAGATGCAAGTAAGAATATCAAACAATATTTCATATAGCGTTACACATCTCACATATTAAATGAGTTTGGCATTGATTACTTGTGGTTTACTGCAAATACTTTTATAGGGTATATCTCTCAAACAATGAAGCTAGGAGCGCTCGGTCTTCCAGCTTATAGGACATTCTCACTGGAAGAACTTGAGTATGCGACAAATAACTTTGAATCCTCTGCTTTCATGGGTGAAGGTTCTCAAGGACAGGTACAAAAGCTTCAAGCTTTCATCTCTTTCCAAGTTCTGAAAGTGTGATTTCTCATCTTTTGCTTGTTCTATTCAGATTTACAGAGGGAGGTTGAAAGATGGATCCTTTGTGGCAATTAGATGTTTGAAAATGAAGAAAAGTTGCAGCACCCAAAACCTAATGCATCACATCGAGCTCATCGCTAAACTGAGGCACCGTCATTTGGTTAGTGTGCTCGGGCACTGTTTCGAGTGCTACTTAGATGACTCAACCGTCAGCAGAATGTTCTTCGTCTTTGAGTATGTCCCAAATGGAGAACTCAGGAGCTGGATTTCTGGTATGACGTTGAAGCATGATGTCCTAAGAACATATACAGAGAATAAGGATCATCGTTATATGTTTTAATAACTTCACCGGAATGTGCTTGTCTTTGCTGTGTTTAGATGGGCATATGGGAAAATTTCTTACTTGGGAACAACGCATAAGCGTAGCAATAGGTGTAGCAAAAGGGATCCAGTTCTTGCATACTGGTATCGTGCCTGGTGTTCATGATAATAACCTGAGAATAACTGACGTTTTGCTTGACAATAACCTCGCGGCGAAAATCAGTAGCTATAACCTTCCATTACTTGTGGAAGGTCTTGGAAAGGTAAATGATGTTAAAGTCTAAATCTTGTTTGTTTCTTGAATCCTTTTGTTGAATCTGTTTTGCTTTCCTTTTTAAGGTGGGGCAAGTAGTATCTCGAACCGGACCCAAAGGCACTCCAAGGTGTGTAAACTCCTCTTTGCTCTACCAAGAGATACCAATCTAGTCGGTTTTTTTTTTATCTTAAACCAACTTACATGGTTTAATCCTCTGTTTCTCCTCAGCATCAAAGACGAAGATAAAATCGATATCTATGACTTTGGAGTGATCTTGCTTGAACTTATAGTGGGAAGACCATTGAGAGCAAAGGGTCAAGTCGATGTTCTAAAAGAGCAGGTAACGCCATTGAATATATATAGCTAGACACGAAATCGCTATCATCTACGAACTGTATTCTTTTCCCATTATGGTTTGTAGTTACAAGGAAGCATCTCAGCGGATGATGGAGCGCGTAGGAGCATGGTGGATCCAACGGTTCATAGAACTTGTTCAGACCAATCACTGAAGACAATGATGGAGATATGTGTAAGGTGTCTCCTCAAAGACCCTGTAGAACGGCCTTCCATTGAAGATGTCCTGTGGAATCTTCAGTTTGCTTCCCAAGTCCAAGAAGGTTGGCTACAAAACAGCAATCCCTCGAGCATGCGTGGATCGCCTTCTCCTGCACCTTCCTCTCTTCCTCCTCCCTCTCGTTTACACATCACAGCACTCGAATCTCCCCGAGATTCAGGTAGTTTTAAATCGATATTGCACCCCCTTTTATGATCAATTGATTCAGGGAATAATAAGAATTGAGATTGAATAGGTTTCTTTATCTGAGATTCAAATTGTGTTTATGTGGCTGTAAATTGCAGGATATGAAGAACATGAGAGGTAGAGCGACAAGAGTTTTTGTTTGTTCGGTTGTGTGTTCTTCACTACGAGGAACCTAACTTCCATCTACATCTATCTTACTATATATATAATCTAGCTTCTGTTTTCAAGAATTCTCTGTTGTTTTTGCAAATGATCAAAACTGTTAATAGTACATTAGTACTTAACCAATAATTGAGGTTCCTGGGGGTTCAGTTACTTACACCGATCAAAGTGTAAATCATATTAACTGAAAAGTGCAAGTCATATATAGTATGATAACAGAAATAAATCACCTTTTCGTTTATAACGCATAGTAAAATCAGTAACATGTTTCACCTTATCTCTCATTAAAATATTCACGACAACTCTACATATATCTGGTATACCGTATAAACTTGATTACTATTATTCTCTTTTTTCAACATTATTAAAATTAAAATTGACATATATAATAAAGACAAGCCTACTTAAATATTCATATCCGGTGAAAACTCTCCGCCGGAAATATAACCTCCGCAGCCACGGCCGTCGAACCAACAGCAACCGAAAAATCAGTACCGCTCTCTTCCTCGTCCTCATGCTGATTTCCTCTACCTTGCTGATGCCGTGGCATTGGCTGCAATGAATGTTCTAAGCTAGCCGGAGCCATGACGTCATAGCCGACGGCCGCTGCTGCCGTCGCGGTGAAGCTGTTCATGGCGGCTCCGGCAAGAGTGGTGGAGGCAGATGAGTTGTTGGAGTATTCGGGTTGTTGCATAACGACTAGTTGTTGTTGGTGGTGATGACTTTGTTGTTGTTGCATAACGTTGGCCATTGCGACTCTACTGTTTATTAGTTGTGATTGCACCACCGATAATTCCGCCTGTAGTGAGGCCACCTATATTATATATTCACGGTTACAAAATTTGTTCTATTTATTTTTACATTTGTAAAGTACTTAAAGAAATTTTTTAGCTAACAAAAGAACTTGAGAAATATATGTCAAGATTTAGAATTTAAGTTATATGTACCTAAGTTCAAAAAAAAAAGAAAAAAAAAAGAGGTGAAAAAAGCTAAATGCTTAAGGGGAACCAATACAAATTAAGCCTCTATGTCATCTTTATTGCTACTTTTATAATTTTGTTTATATGAAACTTCCAAATATATGCCCATCGTCGATTTTAACCGTTACAAACTTTACTTGATAAGAATTCGGAGACTTGAATAGTATTATTTTTCATTTATTAAAAAGCTAATAAACTATAGACATTTGTTTTTCATTCTATGTAATTCACCTGTTGTTGGAGAGCAAGGATAGTTGAGACGCAGCCGTAGACAGGATCAGAGAGCCTAGCCTGAGCCTCATATGAAATCGTAACTACCGCGTCGTGGCGACGGTTCACCGGAATATGATGCAACAGTTTCGACACGTTGCTGGCTCCAAAAACCTTATGGACCGCCGCGAACCTAGCCGCTCCTTGGTCCGACCCGAAATGTGGAGCGAAAATGCATCCACTCACACACTTCCTTCTCAAGAACTTGCAAGCCCCGCAAGGCGAGGCCGTTCCTGTCCCCGTCGTTGCAGCCGCCGCCATGGCTCCTCCGCCCGAAGACAATGATGACGTCGTAGTATGTTGTGAGGTTCGTCTCCCGGCTGCTGATTTCCGGCGAGAATCTGAGGTGTTGTGGCCTGATCGCTGCTGATCAGCCATAACTAAACAAGCATTAATTAATTAGATTTAGTTGATGAGAGTTTCTTGTGAACAAATGATATCTATAAATGTATTTTATTATGAGTGTATATATGTCAATGTGAGTTTATAAGTAAAAGAAAAAACGGAGGAGGCCACGTTTGTTTCATGAAGGAGGTCGCGAGGTGAATGTGGTAATCTTTTCTTTTTTTCCCTCTTTGTTATGTTTAAATTAAATATAAATTTTTTTTCTTCTTCTTTGAAATACTATCAATATTAACATAATATATAATAAATAGCTATTATTTGAATTCTTTTTTACCAAACGATAGATATATATTGTTACACGTACACGTTTTGTTATGTCATTTGCATCTAACAGCTTTATAATCGTACGTTATACATTTTAAGTTCACTTTGTTTTCACCGTTCTACTGTATAACGTTTAAATTAATAGTCAATGCGAGAAAACGTGTAAAACATTGTTGACTGAATAACTGTTGATCATGAAAATGAAAGTAGTTATTACTTATACCTTATAACACGATATATATATATATATATATATATATATATATATATACATATGACATGAGTTTGAACTATGATTGGCGTTATAATAAAATAGTAGAATTAAATAGCTACGTTTTACATTCTTTTAGAAGTTGGAAATATGGTTTAATTGTAGTACTTTCAATATATAGGGCCCGCCCTTCAATATATTTTGCAAACCAATATACGAAAATTTCGCACCATTACATGTGTACGTAGAGACACAATGGTTGGTATTGTTAGGTGCAAGAAAGAGAGTGTAAATGGGAAGAAGGTGTGATGTCAGGTGCACGTGCAAAGAGTGTTTGTGTCTAGCTAATAGTCATTACTCATTACTGTATACTTATTTTTCTTACGTCGTCTTTCTAAGTTTTAAGTTGTAAATATTAGTTATGCACTTATGCTGATGAGTTCAATATAAACGTCTGAAAACATAGCAATAGATTTTAAGACATCCCTAGTATTTAATATATTTCAATCATAAAAGATGAGCACTGATAAACGTTTCCAAAAGGGGAAAACTTTTGGAAGTTATTAACATGAGATGCATGGCTGGACCAGCTGGGCTATATTAAATTAAGTTAATTATTGGATTGTTAGGGTAGGTTAAATTATGTAACTCTAACCCAAAAGTATACTCAATTGCTAGGAAAAGAGTAGCGAAATAGACTTCTATTTCATTGAAAATGCATGAAGTACACGATATCTTTTTTGAACAATCAATCATACATCAATTTCGAGTTAAAGTCTGTAGAACATGTTTATGCAATTTAAATGATCATCTGCTATATTATACGTTAACAGCAAATTGTACTTTTGATGATCCAGTATATAATAAGAAAATTCGATCGTATAGGGACTAACAAATAAATGAATAACAAAGTACACGTAGTCAAATTATTGTATCAATTATAATATGTGCGATACACAATGATCTAGCTATAGCTATAATTCGTTTAGTGACTATAAATCTCAAAAATCAGTTTCAGCGCACAAAACATGATTAGCCTAAACCTGATGACATTTAGTTCTAGTCATCATGTTAGGTTTCGTTTATACTAAATTGTTGGAGGCTATATGTGAGTATGATCAAAAGATCTGCAAATGTTCGATTACAATGATTAATAATAACAAATTGTGTAGTAGCATCATCTGATTATCGTATACGTTTGGATACGTACGTACGTATTTGTGTTGTGAAAGTACGTATGTGTAAGTTTCTGTCTGAGGGAGGAGAGGCACAAGAATCGTGTTGACCGTTTCGTGTGGAGTTCTTTGGAAGCTAACCAACCTTCATGTCTGTCGTGCTCCTTTTCTTCACAACATTCTTCCCTTTTATAGTTTTATTATGGCTTATTGGTGACCACATGATGAACAAACAAAAAAAAACAGAAAGTAAATAAAATGTCTAATTTAAATTATATTTTTATTGTTATTCAATTTAAAGTATCTCATAACAACTAATTAAATACTGTTTTTCTTTATGTCCTAAACGACTCTATAAAGTATAAATGTTTGAAAATTTGTTTTGATAGGCATAGTAATTAGGGATGATCAGTTTCAAAAATAGAAAACTTCGATCGTCCCCCCTTGAGAGCCGTCCCTATATCCTCGAGAATCGCGGTAGAATGTGGTTCGTTCTGGTTCATTTTTTCTCCGGTTGTGCTTTTGATTTGGTCGGGTATAGTATGAGCAATTATGAATATTTTCAGACCGGTTTTGTGTGAACTAGTTCAGAAATTAGTATTGGTACTGAACGTTGAAACGCTATCTTGAAATAACTTTGCTGGAACAATCTGATTATTTGAAGGATGATTGCGTGAAATTCAATTGCACTGTTTGGCTTTTGGGCGATGACTTGACTTGATCGGCAAGAGAGGTGAGAAAGATGAGGAAGAGGCTGTTTCTCATCAAAATTTAGTGACGGAAATGATTAGGAGGCACCTATGAAGGAATAATAAATCAAAACGAAGTGGTGTTCGTTTGTTATTTAATTTTGGTTGTTATTCTGTATTGGTATGTGATTCACCATTTACTAAACACATAAAGTAACGCCTTTCGATTTGATGCGTTTTAATGCATATTTTGGCTATTTTTGTTTAGATAAAGAACAAAAAAATTTGGCTTCAGAAGGTATCGCGTCGAAGATAGACATAGTTTATGGTGGAATGGAAAATAGGCTGGACATTTGGGTGAAAAAATTTTATAACTTGGGAATGACGAAGTGGTTTGATGTATTTTGCTAGAAACATACACTCGGGAGAGAGACAGAAGGTGATGATAAGCTCAGGTATTTTCACAGGGCAACGTTCCAGAACAGCAGGAACTACCACAGCAGCAATTTAACTTATCGTCTCTGTTCTTCCCAGCAGTGACACCTACATCTCCATAGCTGAAACTTAACTCCTCCTCAGCAACTATATCCCTTGCTGCAAAGAAACAGAGCCGAGGAAGCAAATCCCCCGAGCTTCTCAATAGGACGGTGGAGAGATTACCGCCGTCACAAGAATGGTTGATGAATCTAGCAACGTTCCCAATTCTTGTGGCGTCAATGTTTACTCTTAAACAAGCTTGTCCCGAAGGGAGATGCTCGCGTATGACCAAAAGAGCTGAAGAGAAGGATTGTGTTGATCTGAGTTTGTCGTAAATGTTTTGACGTCTACGTGCTTCATCTGTTCTCAATATCTCACCTATAACCATAAGTTCCTCTAATCATAAGCTAAACATTAAATTTTCATGATAAAACCAACCAAAAGCAATCAACTTTAGCAGTTACAAGATCGTTATACCTGCATATTCACAGATGAACTGGCCTTTCTTGATGAGCTGGTCAGCGTACAAGCACCAACCTTTCTTCTCATCTCTAACTACCTTAAGACGAACAGTAATCCCATTTTGTGTAACCCGGTTGGAACAATCCGACCCGCACCTACAACCCGATCCACATTCGTTGGCAATCTCCTCCCTCCCCGCCGCGAGTGATAAGCACTGACAGTATCCTTCCTCGCAACTCTCGCACTCGCATCCACACATCCTCTCCCCAGACTCGTCCACCAGACTCAACCCAAACCGTCCGCGCTCACTCACTGAGTCAAGAGACGAAGTTCTCGCGTTCGAGCCCCACCACTGCCGCGTCGTAGGAGATGAAGAAGCCGGAATCAGAAAAGGTGTGTAGACGAAATACGCGTAGGGTTTGGAATCGACGGCGTTGAGAAACGGGATCGGAAGGTTCTCGAGGGATCGTGCAGCGTCAAGCGATCGCCGGGAAGTGAGAGATTTGGTGATTATGGATAAGGCTTTGCAGGTTAGAGAGACGACGGCGAGCTCTCGAGGGTTTAGCCATGGAAGAATCAAGTCCGCACATCGGAGAAAGTAATCCGTCGTCGGGATATTGAATTGAGATTCTCCCAGACGACGCTTCTTCGGCGGCGACTGTTGCTGCATTTTCCCAAAGTTTCGTTTTTTTTTTCCTTTGGGAAATCATAATTATTTACCTTAATTAAATTAATAAATTAAATATTTAAGAAAAAGTAAAATATGGTTTTTTTTTTGTTTTCTAATTTATGGCAAATAGAAACTAATTTTTTTTTTTTGCGAAAAAGAAAAAAAGAAACTAATTTTCGTTGGNNNNGTTGGAAAAAAAAAAAAAAAAAAACTAATTTTGGTTGTTAAAAAACAATTATTATTTGTTTGTGTTTAGTAAAGTGGGGGTGACTTCTGTTTATTACACAACTCCCGTATCCGACCGTTCGTCTGAGTTAAAACTTAAAACTCATCCGTCTGAGAAGAAAAAAAAGAAAAAAGAAAAAATTAAAAAGGCGGAAGAAATTCGGAAATGCCGTCGCCACCGACGACGACTTCTCTCTCGGTCACGCAAACCATAAACGGATCGCATAGCTTTACGATCAAAGGCTACTCGCTGGCTAAAGGAATCGGGATCGGAAAACACATCGCCAGCGACACGTTCACCGTCGGTGGATACCAGTGGGCAATCTATTTCTATCCCGACGGGAAGAATCCGGAGGATAATTCGGCTTACGTCTCCGTTTTCATTGCTCTGGCTAGCGATGGCACCGATGTTAGGGCTCTCTTTGAGCTTTCTTTGCTCGATCAGAGTGGGAAAGCGAAGCATAAGGTCCATAGCCACTTCGATCGTGCTCTTGAGAGCGGTCCTTATACCCTCAAGTATCGCGGCAGCATGTGGTTCGTCTTCTTCGGATTTTTTTTGTCTCTTTTGGTTTTCTTTGTCTTTAGCTCTTCCTAGGGTTTGGTCAAGAACTGGTTTCTATTGGTCCAGATTGTGAAAGGTCATTACTTTCATGACAAAATGAAAGAGAGGATTGAGAAAAATTGAGTTACATTGGCTGTGAATTATTTATTCAGCTTGTAGCGTTAGCTAGGAAAGTTGATTTCTTTCTTGAAGATGATGCCTTTGGATTTGATTTTGAAAGAAGCTAAATGCAAAGGAATCATTCAGTTTTGTACATCATCCATGTAGTGTGTTGTTCTCTGTTTGTTTAACTGCTGAGGAATAATTCATTCCCTCTAAGATCTCTGTACTTCAGTGTTCCCCTCACATCAGGTTCCTATTCGGTTTTATTGTCTTTGCAGGGGTTATAAACGCTTTTTTAGAAGAACTTTGCTGGAATCATCTGATTATCTCAAGGACGATTGTTTGAAAATTAATTGCACAGTGGGAGTTGTGGTGTCAGAAATAGATTGCCCGCGGTTACATTCTATTCATGTCCCTGCATCTGATATTGGATCTCATTTCGGGATGCTTCTGGAGAACGAGGACGGTTCAGATATAACTTTTAATGTCTCGGGTGAAAAGTTCCGTGCTCACAGGTTGGTATTAGCTGCTCGATCTCCCGTTTTTGAAAGCGAGTTTCTTGATGTTATCGGAGAAGAGGATCGTGATATCGAAGTTACCGACATGGAGCCTAAGGTTTTCAAGGTAAATTTTCTCTTAACCTTTAGACACAAACTGTCTGTAACATCACTCGCTGCATTTTCTCTCTAATTCTTGATGCACTTTCCGGTGAAGGCTTTGCTACATTACATATACAAGGATGCTCTCATCGAAGATGCAGAGTCATCATCATCTTCCGGTTCATCTGTTGGTCCATCAGCTTCAGACACATTAGCTGCAAAGCTGCTTGGAGCCGCTGATAAATACAAGTTGCCTAGACTCAGTTTAATGTGCGAGTCAGTGCTCTGCAAGGATATATCAGTAGATTCCGTTGCAAATATTTTAGCCCTTGCTGACCGCTACAATGCTTCAGCCTTGAAATCCGTTTGTCTTAAATTCGCAGCGGAAAATCTCATCGGTAATGAATGATCTTGACCTTATGTTTCCCATAACTGAAGTTGATTCCGCAACCAAACTCAAATATTTGCACAAATCCCCTTTTGGCTTTGATGTTACAGCTGTTATGAGGTCAGATGGGTTTGACTATCTAAGGGAACACTGCCCATCACTTCAGTCTGAGCTTCTGAAAACAGTTGCGGGATGTGAAGAGGAGTTAAGCGGAGGAGGAGGGAAGACGAGAAGCGTGTGGGCCCAATTCTCAGACGGTGGAGCTGACACGAACGAGAGAAGCGGAAGGCCCCAACAGGCATGGGGAGAGATCAATGGAGGAGCAGCAGAGAGAAGCCAGAGTGTTTGGGTTCAAGTTGTGAACGCTAATGCAAGCGGTAGAAACAATAATGACAACAACAATAACAGTGATGACCCCATGGCAGAAGATTGAGCAAACAAAGAGTAATAAAAAAAAGCCAAAGGAGAATCCGAGTAAGCTCAAGTGTAGGATCAGACGTTGGTGCTGAGATCTTGTAACTTAGTGTTTCCACGGTCGGATGCGGTGGCTGAACAGACCAGATGCAATGATCCTAGGAGACGGTTTAGTGTTTGTTGTATTACTTCTTTTATGTATGTGTAATAATTGGAGTCAGTATGATAAACTAAACACTCATCATCATCAATATAAACTCATTACGAATCTGTTAATTTGATCGACATAACACTTTGCTTCCTGAATATTATAATCAGAAAAATAAAGAATTTTTTTCCTTCAGAAATTCAATAATAAACCAAACTCATAACCGACCAATGTTTCAAAACCGATCTGGTCCAACCGTAAAATCCACGGTGCTCGTTTCCCTATAAAATATTGTTATCTGATAGTAATTATTAAGAAGAAGAATAAAACCCTAAATAAGAATGGAAAAGGCAATGACGCAGAAGAAGGAGATCGGTTCCGACGAAAAGAGCTGCAACGGTTCAGAGCAGACGACACTTGTCCTGGACCTGATCATATCGATCTTGGAACGCTTGAGCTTTGCTGATTTTCGTCGAGGTAGATGCATTTCTTCAGAATGGTATTACGCTTCGAAATCATGCATACGAGGAACAAACCCATGGCTCATCTTCTTTCCCACGGAACATGACCAAGTCAAAAAGGATTCATGTAAGTTGTTCGATCCTAGTGACGAAAGTTTTTACGTAGTTAGAGATCTAGGGTTTGATTTCGCTAGGAGTCGTTGTTTGGCGACCTGCGGTAGCTGGTTACTCATGTTAGACGAACATGGAACCGATTTTCATCTTCTGAATCTGTTTACTCGAGAGAGGATTCCACTTCCGTCTCTGGAACTAATATATGGAAGTGAGGTCATGTTTATGAGAGTGGGTCATAGGGTTTTCCTAGTCTGTGCATTTCTCCGTTACGAAGGCAGAGACAAAGACGACAAAGACAAAACTTGTCGAAAGTTTTCACATGAAGTCAGCAATATTAGTATACGCAAAGCGGTTTTGTGGGTAGATGAAAAAAGCAGGGATCACTTAGTTGTGTGGAGTCATGACAACTTTTTGGCATATCTAAGGAGCGGAGATAATGATAATGGAAAGAGCTGGAAAGCGTTTGAACCTTTGATGAATGAAGGCTGCGTCGATATGGTGTTTAAAGAAAGCAAGCTTTACCTTCTTAGAAAAAATGGAGTCGTCACTGTTTTTGATTTCTCCCGTGGTGATTCTCCAATGGAATGTGCAAGTTTCCCATCTCTGCCGCATTTGTTTTATCATAGAGATTTCAGCGGCCTTGTAGTGACTTTGTCTGGACAAGTTTTGATCATTTGTAATGTGAGGGCATCTTTCGTCACCGTCTACAAGATGGATCCTAATTCATCAGAATGTAGAGTAATCGAGTCTCTAGCGGACGAAACATTGCTTTTGGATCTAGGAATAACTGTTGCAGCCAACGGTGGAGTTGTGAAAAACTGCATATATTTTGATAAGTATAGAGACAATAGGAATAATTTGCACGCGCGGGATGATAAAGGTATTTGCGTCTACAATATTAAAACCAACAAGTTGGTTAAAGTGTGTGAACAGCTTACTGCTTCCTCGACAATGCATTTCACGGGTGCTCGTTGGTTTTTCCCCACTTTTGGTGTAAATTAGTTACTACTTGCTTAACCAAAAGTTTTGTCTTTTGGTACTTTAAATAACCTACCTAATACATTCATGAGCCTTTTTATTTTCCTAGTCGATTATCAAGGCTTCTGGTTGATCAACAATTGTTTGTAGAATCTAGTAGAAAAATAAAAAAGACGCTTGTGTGTAGAATAAGGAATTCAAGTAAAATGAAAACTTGTGTAACTTTACATAACTACCATTTAGACAACTCTTTTCAACACAAGAAACACGTGCCGCTCGCTATTTACTTTTTCCTTATTTGCAATTTACTAGAAAAGCAAATAAGTCGTTGGTTGTCGAATGAAGGTAGATTCGTTTTTTCACTTTTTAGAATTTACATTTGTCTTTTAAATCTGAGATTAAAAAAAATCAATCAATAATCAGGAGTTGGGCGAAGAACAAATCAGGCCAATGGTGTGCATCGAAAGAAATAAAAGCAGAAAACGTTATCTACCATATTATTCAGGGAATCTTAACCGAGGAGAATCTCACAAAAGTAAGAATCGTGCACGCCTCTCCAAGTATATCTCCGGCTCCGATACTACCCCAAATCTTGATTTAGACGAACAAAGTTTTTAACTTTTTTTTTTTGTTGGATTATCCGAGAGAGAAACCCAGACGGGTTCGGTCTGAATCAATTGGCAAAATCAAATCCTGTGTGGAGTCTTTTTCTTGTCATATGTGGATTAGGTTGATATGAACGACAACGGTGGCTCAAGGAAGTGTTGTTCATGGGGATTGAACAGTCTTGTGAGAAGGAAACAAGTTGATTCTGTTCATCCTAAAAAAGACGATGGACACCAGCTTGCCAAGAAATTAACCGCCGTTGACCTTGTCGCTATTGGTATGAGAGAAAGATCCAAACTTTTTCTCTTTTTTTTTCTTTTTTTGTAATTTTCGATGTGAAACCAAACCACCATTGTTGATGTTGATTGTGTTCCCATTTCTTTCAGGAGTTGGCACAACAATTGGAGCAGGAGTGTATATTCTTGTCGGAACAGTAGCTAGAGAACACACCGGGCCTGCTCTTGCTGTATCATTCTTCATCGCTGGAGTAGCAGCTGCTCTCTCTGCGTGTTGTTATGCTGAGCTTTCTTCTCGATGTCCATCTGCTGGGAGTGCTTATCATTATGCCTACATCTGTCTTGGAGAAGGGTATGGATTCTACCGTTCAGAACATTTACTGAACCTGTTACTTGTTGGTTGTCTTAATGCTGAGGCTCTCGGTGTTCTTGTGTCATAGGATTGCTTGGTTAGTTGGTTGGGCACTCGTGTTGGATTATACGATTGGTGGATCAGCCATTGCACGTGGCATAACTCCAAATCTGGTAATTTCCTTTGACTTAACTGTATTTCGGCTTTTCTTCCATTTAATTTTTTTTGTTTTAGGCATCTTTTTTTGGAGGCTTGGACAATCTTCCTGTCTTCTTAGCTCGACAAACCATACCCGGACTTGGTATTGTGGTTGATCCATGTGCAGCACTGCTGATTATGATTGTTACAATACTACTATGCTTTGGGATAAAGGAGGTACGTCATGTCAAAACGTTTAAATGAAATTCATTTCAAGATTATTAAGTCGTTTAGCAGTATTAGTGCCTGCTTATTTTTGCCTTGACAGAGTGCATTAGTACAAGCAGTTGTAACATCAGTTTAACAGTGTTAGTGCCGGTTTAATTTTTTTTGTCTTGACAGAGCTCATTAGTACAAGCAATTGTAACATCAGTGAATGTTTGCACCTTGGTTTTCATCATAGTAGTTGGTGGATATTTAGCTTTCAAGACTGGGTGGGTTGGATATGATCTTCCGAGTGGGTAATCAACCTATTCTTCTTCTTTCATTCTGCTAAGTTTTGTGTCGCAATATAATTTTAAAAGGATTGGTTTTGATTCTTGTCTTTACAGGTATTTTCCTTTTGGATTAAATGGGATACTCGCCGGATCTGCTGTAGTATTCTTTTCATACATTGGATTTGATACTGTAACTAGCACGGCTGAGGAGGTACACAGTTTATTGAATAGTGGGCTCGTTTTTATTTTTATTTTTTTCTCATCAAAGGACTCACTTTTAAGATTCTGTGTTGAACTAACTAGTTATAGAAGAGGATGGATGTTTGGTCTTAGTATTGTGATCTCTTTCTTCCACTCAATTTTCTTCGTTAAACTCTTAAACTTTTGGTATTGCCACAACAGGTTAAAAATCCTCAAAGGGATCTTCCGTTGGGCATTGGGATTGCATTACTCATATGCTGCATTTTGTATATGCTTTTATCAGTAGTTATTGTTGGATTGGTCCCATACTATACATTGGATCCTGATACTCCTATCTCCTCTGCATTTGGAGACAGTGGGATGCAATGGGCAGCGTAAGCATGATAAATCTCTTGAGACTCAAATCACTCGGTTTCATGAAATACTTCCGTCTTATTCTCTTACTCTTATTATTCTTATATGTTTCAGATACATCTTAACTACTGGGGCAATAACTGCTCTGTGCGCGAGTTTGTTGGGTTCGCTTCTGGCTCAGGTACTATGCAATTCTTATTGTTCTGAAAACCCACGTTCAAAATTGTTGTAAAAGTAGCTTAATGCTAGGTTTCGTGTCGGCGGCATGGTAATGCACACATGTCATTTTGACAGTATTTTGTGACTTTTTTTATCAGCCACGAATCTTCATGGCAATGGCTAGGGACGGATTGTTGCCAGCTTTCTTTTCAGAAATTAATCCACGAACTCAAGTACCGGTGAAAAACACAATAGTAATTGGTGTGCTGGCCGCTTCACTGGCATTTTTCATGGATGTTTCACAGTTGTCCGAGATGGTAAGCTGATATTTTCCTACACTACATGTCTCAATATACCACAGAAGGATTCTTACTTACAATAAATGGCGAACAGAAAAATAGAGGTTTCATGATTAATATAGTATTTAATATTTTGAGTTGAGACGGGTTGGAATCTGATATCTTATATCTGTAACCGTTCGGTATTCTTACCTACAACTACTCTTTTAACTCACTACGGTATTAATATAGTATTCGTTCATCAGGTTAGTGTAGGCACTCTGATGGCATTCACTGCCGTAGCAGCCTGTGTGTTAGTTCTCAGATATGTACCACCAGACGGAGTTCCCCTACCATCCTCCTCTCAAACTTGGACTGATATCGATGAAAGTAGAGCGCAAACTGAAAATCTTCTAGATGTTATAGAATCTTCTGATTCTCCTCTACTTGGCGATGAAACAGCTCGAGGTACTAAAATGTGCTCACTCACGTGGTTACCCTTTTGAATATGTTCTTCAGATGACCCTGAACTAAAATGTGCTCAATCCTTACTGCCTTTCATCCGCATTTCGTATTGAAACAGATGAAAAGTATTTTGGAAAGAGAAGAAAAATTGCTGCCTGGAGTATAGTTCTTGTGTGCATAGGTGTCTTAGGCCTTGCTTCAGCAGCTTCTGCTGAGCGTCTTCCAAGGTCGGTTCATCCTCTGATATCTTATGTCTGTATCCATGCGTCTAGTCATTATTTCTAAACAAATAGATTTAATTTAGTTGAGCTGGAATTATGTCACTTATATTTGCGTGTCGAACTCAAGTGGAACTTGTGAAACAGTTTTCAACTGTGTTGAAAGATATATATGTTTTTATATACTTGTATGGTTTATATCCTCTAATGGGTTTTCTTATTGACCTTGACAGCTTTCCTCGGTTCACTATGTGTGGTATCAGTGCAGCCATCTTACTTGGCAGTTTGATTACTCTTGGAAGCATAGATGAGGATGACGAAAGGCACAACTTTGGACACCAAGGAGGTAAAGTTTGAGGCTTATGCCTCCTGTTGCCTAATTATACAGCACAAAAATGAGAAATCAAGTTAAGATGCTGCAAGCCATCATTGAGATTGGTTGATGCCTCACTTTCTTCAACGGTGCTGCTTGCTTAATAGTTTCTGTATACTGCTGAGTTTGTTGGGATCTAGCTAGAACGATTTTTGAAGGTTTTGGCAACAACCGTATACTTAATCTGTATTTGATTCTGTTTCAGGGTTTCTCTGCCCATGCGTCCCATATCTTCCTGTTCTCTGCATTTTGATCAACACCTACTTGATCATCAACATTGGGTGAGTGAGTTTGAGGACATCGTGAATGTGTATTAATCAAATTGAATCTTTCTAAAACATCGTCGCTCTTTGTAATGGCAGAGCTGGGACATGGATCAGGGTCTTGATATGGCTGCTTATTGGAAGCATGATCTATCTCTTCTATGGCCGGTCTCACAGCTTACTGAACAATGCAGACTACGCTCCAACGACTTGTACTGGGAAAACAACTGATCATCTTGCTTGATATCGGTTATTCATAGCAAAGCTGAAGGCGCTCGAGCTGAAGCTTTGTTGTTGCTGAAGTAGCATTTAAAAAGAGTTACACAGATGGCACAAGAGTAAACACATGCCAATACATACAACATTTCTTGTACATTGTTAGTCATTCTAAATGTATATCTCTTATAATGCCAATATCATCTTTTTCCATTTCCAATTATATATTTTGCCAATTTCGGCTTAAATGATCTTATGACTCTTAAAAATGCCAAGTCCAACAACTTACTTGAAACATCAACACTTAATCAAAAGAAAAGATTTAAAGTCTGAGAATCTCCCAACATATGTTGTTCTCAAATTGTTATCTTCTTCTAACATTAAACTTGCCAACATATATCTATAAGACATTAAGAAAAGCTATCTGCTACTTGTCTCACCACCTTTCTAGTCAGTAGCGAAACCAGCTGAACTTTTTACAAGGGTCAATGACATAATATTTATGTAATATATGGATGAATTAGCTGATTTCTAACATGTTATAATACTCTTTTAAGTAAATTTTTTTTTAAAGAAAAAATCATATAAGTTATATGACCCCTTTACATAAAGATGGTTCCACCACTCTTTTCAGCTGAAGTTAAAGGAAAAAAATTATTCATTATTTTGCTTTACATGTTTATAACGAATTTCATCAAAAATTCATTACTTATAGTTATCTTATTTTTATCTATCCACTTCAATCTCTTTATTATCAGTAAATAGTTAACATTTGAATAATAATAAAAAAATGGAATGAATTATCAAAATTAGATAATATAGAAACTTTTCTTATAAAAATAAAAATAAAACATTTAAATTGATAAATTTTGATTTATTAATCTTAACTAATCTTACAAAATAATATGAAATGTTGTCTTCATGAATATGAAGTTTATTTGATGCATGAATATGGAGAACATTTTAAATAACTCTTATTCTAAGACGTTTGATTATAAACTAAAATTAGTGGATATGATGTTTTTGATAATTGTTTGATTCTTTTTTTTTGTAACAAAAATAAAGTTAATTAGAATAATAAGTATTCACATGATTTCATTTTGATAACACAAGAAAGTTTCCATATAAATATTTTATGGAAAAAAAATGTTTTGTCCAAATACTGACCACTGAGTAATTTGATAACATGACCAGTTGCTTTAATACTATCAATTCTCTCACTTTTACAAAACCAATTATCATTGAATCAAAATTCAGTATATGAAGCAACTACTAAAAGCAAATGGGTAAATATTTCAATTTTATGCAGAATTTCAAGAAAAAAACAAATAATCTATCATATTTTATATAATTATTTTCAATATAAATATCGTGATTTGTATTTGTATGATAGTTCACCCACTTATTGTTTATGCTCATATCTTGAATGCTTTATATATGAAGTGAGATTTATTTCTACCTTATAGATATTATTTAATCTCATTTTCGTTCATCGTAATCTCATTTTCGTTCATCATGGTAGCAATAGCAGTCCATGTAAATGAATTTTGATCAAATCAGTAAACTACAAAAGAATAATTACCATTTGCACATATAAAATGACAAATATATAATGTGATGTTTTTATTATTAATTAAAAAATTTCACCAAATAATTTAAAAATCATTACAAATTTTTTAAAATCAATTAATTAAAATATTTTCAATAACATTGAATTTTAAAGTAGATTTTAAAATTACAAGTTTAATAATACTGGATTTTAAAACATTTTTAAAAATTCATATTTAAATAACAATGAATTCGATATTTTAATACAAACCATCTCAAAATTTTCTAAATCATTAATTAAAAACATCTTAGTAATTCTAAATGCACATCTCTTATAATGCCAATATCATCTTTTTCCATTTCCACTTATAGATTTTGCTAAGTTCAGCTTAAATGATGGCTCCTAAAAAAGCCAAGTCGAGCAGCTTACTTGGAATAAACGAAAATTGGGAATATGCAGACAAAGGTGTAAGATGTAGACATACACATTAAAACATTGGAAAAAAATCATCTAAATATGATTTAGTCAATAACATTAAAATATATGATAACCTAAACGGACTGTAGAACGAGTTTCCAAGAGAAACAAAAAGAAAAGATTTAAAAGACTGAGAATCTACATATGTTGTCTTCAAAATATTATCCTCCTCCAACACCATCTGCTACTTGTCTCACACCTTTCCAGCTCCCAAACAGAAACAAGAATCAAGACTTTTCAATTCTCACCTGTGATTCTGTTGGAAGAAACTCTCGTCCTTTTGTAATGAGTTTTCAGAAGAAACAGATATGGATACTGATCCTTTTTGCATTTACTAGCTGATTGTAGCTTCACCATTGACCAAGCTGCCTCTATCTTCTTCGTTGCTACTGCTATTGCTTTTCATTGGCTTGTCACCACCGGATGCTCTCCTGACATCTTTCTTCTTTAAGACTAGTTCATCCCCAGATGCAACTTTTGATGCTCCTGTAGCTGCACGGTCCTTGGGTGAAGTGTTTACATATTTCCTTGGTGAACCCTTGTCTTTGGTAGAATCACCCGTCGGGGGTGGTTTCTGACTGTCTTTGTCTAACTCTGATTCCGGAAGTAAAGCTCGTACACTAAGCCGAAGCTGACCTTTTTCATTCACCTGCATTATCAATGTTTCAAGTTCAACATCTCATCCAATTCTCATTTCCAGTTAGTTATAATGTCTATATATGGTACAGAGACGAAACGAAATCGCTGACCTCTATTAGTTTGACATCAATGCGGTCTCCTATTTTATAGGCCTGGAAAGACAAGATCAATGGGGGATGAGCGTAAGTCAAAGCCAAAATAAAAGATGGAAATTTGTGAAAAGCAGGTAAGGGATTAATGGTTACGCTCACATCCTCTGGTTTCGCAAGCCATTCAGCACTCAGCTCACTGACATGGCAAAGTCCTTCTCGCCCAGGCGCAATCTCTACAAAGGCACCATAAGGAGCCATTGATTTGATTTCACAGTTCCTGAGAAAAAGAAAGGTCAAACTCCAAATCCAGGTATGTTGAAGACAAAAATTAAATAGAAAGACATACCTGTAGATATCACCAACAGCTGGAACCATTGTCAATCCACTGATAATAGCTTTTGCCCTCTCCAGACTCGCCACATCGTTTGCCATAATTTTGACCTTATAAATGTTTAAAAAGCTGTGATGATGAAATGACCGTAATGGAAAAAAATATTAAGAACAATGAAAAGGAAAATCCTGCAAATCTCACAATTCCATCATCTTGCATATCAATGGCTTCAACTCCTGATTCTTCAATGATGCTCTTTACTTTCTTCCCACCAGAACCAATAAGGGAGTACACTTTGCTTGGATGGACCTACAGCATATAAAAAGCTTTAGTACAAGGCAATACGGTGTTAGACCGAGTAAGTAGGAAAATGAGTTAAAGCCAAACCTTCATAATATGTATCAACGGAGCGTATTTTGAGAGACTCAACGTTGGAGGCGGTGAGCACTTCGCCATTTGAGCTGCACGGAAAGAACAAAAATTTGTAATTTACATCTTAAATGACATAGATTTTTTCAAGGATAAACTTCTTACCAAGAATATGGCGACGCCCAGCTTTTGCCTGTATCAGAGCCTTTTCCATTATCTCTAAAGTGATTCCTCCTACCTGGTTCATGATTAAAGAAAATGAAAAGGAAAACACAAGAAGTTACTAACAGATACTGCCATTTCAGACCATTTCAGTAGTGTAAGAAACGGATAATAACCTTAATGTCCATCTGAAACGCGGTAACACCATTTTCGTTCCCAGCAACCTGTTGTCAAACAAATCAAAACGTCAGCATCCAAGTCAATGCAAGGACCTTGAAGAGAATCCTTATATTTTCTGACCTTAAAGTCCATATCACCAGATGCATCTTCAGCTCCAGTGATGTCAGAAAGGATAAGGGGAGATCCATCACCGCCAAATTCTTCGGTATCCCAAACCATTCCCATTGCTATGCCAGCAACAGCGCTTTTGACAGGAACTCCAGCATCTTGCAAAGCCAAGCAACCGCCACAAACAGATGCCATGCTGTTATAATTTCAGATCGATATAAGTAGCCAGCACAAATCAATCACTCAGACAAACTTGGCACGCGCAGATCCAACAGCCAGAGAAAAAAAGAAAAAAAAACTGACCTTGAAGAACCATTGCTTTCAAGTATTGTACTTTCAACCCGTATTGTGTAAGGAAAATCATCATCACTAGGTAATATGGTCTCCAATGCTCGCTCTGCTAGTGTCCCATGACCTATTTCTCTTCTACTGGGTGCTCCAATTCGTCCAACTTCACCAACGGACGATGGAGGAAAAGTGTACTGAAATATCAGGAGTAGCTTAGAAAATCTCTTGAAGCTCAACAAGAAAATTAAAGAAGAGACTAAGCATTGAAATTTCCCAAAATATTTATGTTCGATGATATAAATTGTGTCAAAGAAAACCTTAAAAGTAAATCTGTAAATGATAATAACAAGAGTGAAAGGAATATGAAATATTGAAGAGACCTGAAGATAAAACCTCTTGTACTCATCAGAACCCTCAAGGTTGTCAATTCTCTGTGCCATCTGTTTATCACCAAGAGTAACAACTGCCAGTGCCTGAAAGAATCATACAAAAACATTCCTTATCCAAAGCATGAGAATAACCAACTTCCTTAACATACATTAAGGCAATAAGGCAAAGAATCGAAATCTGAAATAGCCACACCAGAATTCCCCTGAAGAACACATTTCTCTGTTACCTGTGTTTCACCACGTGTGAAAAGAGAACTGCCGTGTGCCCTTGGAAGCAGTCCACATCTTGAGTTAATTGGACGAATTCCGTCCAAAGTTCGACCATCACTTCTTTTACCTCCCTATGGATGGGAAAAAAGGAAAGAAGAAAGATGTAAAATGGAATAAATAAAACTTGTTTCCGAAAAAGTAACTCTTTACTGCAGTGTACAGTAGTAGTTCATATAATGCTTCACTGAGTAAGAAAAAACTCCTAACAACATATACATAACTGGTAGAGATACCAGGAAATCAGATGATATACCTCAACAATTCGCCTCCGCAGGATCTTTGACGATACTTCTTTGAAGACCAGCTTCACATCTACTTCCGAAAATAGCTAGACAAGGGCAATCACTAATTTGTTAGCATAAACGAAAATACAAATTAAGAAAATAGGATAAAGGTTAGTTTCAAGCTACAATGAAGAAAAAGGTTAAGAAACTCACTAGAGGGATAGGTTTCCGAGGAATGGGCCTTATGTGAACATCACCTTGGTCCACCTCACCTTCAGGAACAACTTCCTCATCTTCGTCTTCATCCTCCAATAAATCTGGTTGCGCTTCTGTGGTTCCAAATGCTACCTCATCAATGACATATCCCTTCTCAGTCAGTATTGTCAAGACCTTTTCTTCCAGGGACGATATTGCTTTCCTTCTCGGTATTTTGCTCTTAATCTGTAGCGCTTTGGTCAATTCCTCACCAGCAAGTTCCTGTGTGCAGAAAAAGATTGGTTTGGCATTTAATTTACGAGCTAATATCACAGCAAACCCATTCTTGCAAAACAAAACAGAAACAAGGTGTGCATAACATACTTTCACATGCTTGTACAGCTCAGGAGGTGGTAATCTGATAGCGTCAAGCATTTTGGGCTTTCCATATTTCTTTGCCAAAGCTTCAATAGCAGTGCATGTAGCTTGTACAGCATCCTGGTAAAACAATAGAAAAGCCTCGCATTCTGTACCTAATCCAGATTTAAGAGAACTGAAATAATCTCAATTAGAAAATAAAATACCTGTCCAACTTTAACAGCTTGGAGCAGCATTTCCTCAGGAAGAAAATTACTATATCCCTGCAATTCCCAGGTATTTGCAATGAGCAAGGGCTGACTCGAGATAAGGCAGAATAGGAGAAAATGTACAAATCTTGCAAACTCAGGTATAGATTGTAACTTCACCTCTATCGTTAAAATTGCAGTATCTGTTCCAGCTAGAAACAAATCTAGCTGTGATTCTTCCATCTCCTTCACAGTTGGATTGACGATAAATTCACCCCCAATAAGACCAACTCTAACTCCTGCAATTGCCTTCGAATGTGGTACTTCTGAAAGAGCTCTGTGTTATACATTCATTACAAATCCATGTCAATGTCGCCAACAAAAAAAAGCTTCAGTCATTTAAAAACGGAAACAAGATGACCCTACATACACAGCTATTCCAGCAGACGTAACAGCCAAAGCATCAGGTGCGTGTAACCCATCGTAGCTCAAAACCTGGAACCACAAACAAGCAACGAGTCAGTTACAAACAGAGACCCACTCCAATGAAATGAATACGTTCACCTTCCTATATGGTTAAGTAGTAATAAAAAATGCAAGTCATTTTTCATGAAAATCACAAAACAAGAGAAACCATCATACAGAGACAAAAGTAAACAAATCCACGGAGAAGAAGCATACCCAGGATAATATCTGAGTTTCATTGTAGAAACCTTTGGGCATAGTGGGGCGTAGAGGTCTATCGATCAACCTACAAATCAGAACCTGCATAAACACCAAAAGTAAGAAACATGTTAACAAGGAGGAAAAAATATAAGAAACCAACCATCACTAAGCATTAGTAGTAAATACCTCGTGATCTTTGGTTCTCCCTTCTCGCTTAAAAAATCCACCACTGTACCATAAGAAGAAGTTCCATTTAGGCTACCATCTTTGTTTTTCGTGAAGTATGAGACTCCAAGATTGCAAAGGATTGAAGAAACGCTTACCTCGTTCGACCTACAGCTGAGAATCGCTCTTGATAGTGAACATAAAGGGGAAGAAAATCTGATGGCTCACTAGGGACATCAGCTAGACAAACGGAAGTGTAGACAATCTACAGTGACAAGTACACACCAGTCAAAAAAAAAGATGCGAAAAAGATTCCGCAAGTAATAGAAGCTAAACAGAAGATTATAAAATGGAGGAACTAGAGAAAAGAGTATAAAGTTTTGGCATTTGAATGAAGCAGACTTACAGTTTCTCCATCTGTCACCGTAACTGCAGAACTTGCTTGTCTCCCCATAAGACCAGTCTCAACTAAAATCTATACAGCACAGAAAAAAGAAGTTAAGGTTTCACTACGAAGAAAGTAATAAAGTTTTCAACAGAGAGATGAAAAGCAGCGAGCTTTGCTTCTCAAGTATAGAGATAAGGGTCCCAAATAGTACCAATTCCATCACTTTATAAAACCATTCATCATCTCCTAATCAAACTTCCACAACAAAATGAAAGCAAATGGTGTTTGAAGAGAGCTTTTACCTCTCTATTTCCGAAAGGAACTTTGACAGAAATGTGGTTAGGAAAAGCTAGAGCGTCCTCGGAAACATCATCTGGCCCAACTAGAGCTCTGACACTAAATCTTCTGGCGCCACTTCTTGCTGAGAGAAGAGAGAGGGAGCACAATTTTCCACCGCCGCTGCGTTGGCCGGAGCTGAAGCGAGGGAAATTCCGGGAACGGCAAAGCCTGCTCCGGCGAGTAGGCCAGAAGTGTGGAGTGCTGTGAAGCGCGTTACTGGGACTCGTCAGCATCTTCTTCGTCTTTGATGCACACCGAACAAGAGAGAGTGAAAGAAAGAGAGAGACTTTATCCGTTCTTAGCCGACGCGGGAGCGTCTCTGTGACTGTGTTAGTTTTCAGGCGTAGCGACTAGCGAGTCGGGATTTTAAACCAAACCGGTTGTTATACCGAATTGATTTTTACTACTCAACTAAGGGATTATAAACCACACATTAGACCGGTTTCTTCTATTACGATATTTCTTTGTTGATGTATACAAGTTTCTGCATTTTGATTTCTCATCCGAATTGTTTATCACCAAACAATATTTCCTTTTCTTTTTTTAAACAACTATTCTATTAAAATGAATGGCAATAAAACCATCCAATCGTCAAATAGATACAAAAGAGCAAGAAAGCCAGAAAGAAAAAGGTTAAACAGCAACAGAGGAGACACGCTCAACCTCAAAAAAAGAAGAAAGCCAAGATGGAGGACCTGCAGCGACATAAGATTGAAACCTCCCATCCCTAGTGACACTAAGAGCGATGAGAGAGGATCCTCTGTTAAGATAAGAAGATTCATAACAAACTTGCCAAGAAGGAATGACCTTGAGAGCTTCCTGCAAAAGAGCTGAAAGATTCCGATAGTAGAGAGANGATGGTATTAATAATTTCTATTTAGTGAAGCTAACCTTTGGGAGCTTACTTTTTTTTTGAACAACTATTCCATTAAAAAGAATGGCAATAAAACCATCCAAATCGTCAAATAGATACAAGAGAGCAAGAAAGCCAGAAAGAAAAAGGTTAACCAGAAACAGAGGAGACACGCTCAACCTCAAAAAAGAAGAAAGCCAAGATGGAGGACCTGCAGCAACATAAGATTGAAACCTCCCATCCCTAGTGACACTAAGAGCGATGAGAGAGGATCCTCTGTTAAGATAAGAAGGTTCATAACAAACTTGCCAAGAAGGAATGACCTTGAGAGCTTCCTGCAAAAGAGCTGTAAGATTCCGATAGTAGAGAGACCGAGAAGAAGAGTGAACAAGATTGATAACCTCCTTAGCATTCAAAGCAAAGATCACCTTCGGAAACTTATGATATTTCATACAGTCCACCGCCCAAAGAAAACATTGCACTTGAACATCAAGCAGAGACTTTAGATTACTAAATTCACGTCTGCTGTGTAGAAGAACAATGCCTTCTGAATTTCGAAGAACCCACGAAGCACCACCAGAAGATAATCTTCGAGACCAAGAAAAACCAATATTACATTTAACCCAGGGAGGCTTTGGACGTTTCCAAGAGAGAGGAGAAGATAAGTGAGGAACTGGGGAAGTAAGAGCTTGACTCAATCCATTAATACAAGAAGAAATGGAAGAGTTTAAAGATTGAGCTTCAAACCATTGGGTAGAATCACCAAAGATCTTCTTAACCGTCAACAGAGGATCATAAGACTGATCCTCGAAGATGAATTTGTTCCGATTCTTCCATAGAATCCATAGAATCCAAGGAAAAATTCTTCGAATAGCTGAAGGAATTGAGGATGTCGAAGAAATATTGAACAAATAGCTGAAGTTGACATAAATGGAATTCGAATGAAAACCTGATCTTGGAGTTGGAAAATTAGTCAAAGCCCAAATTTGGCGAGCCAGAGTACAGGAGAAGAGAACATGATTGACAGATTCTCCCTCATTACCACAGATTTGACACCGTGAGTCACAAGCAACTCCTCTTGAGATAAGCTTGTCAGCCACCGGAAAGGCTTCAGAAAGAGCACGCCAAAGAAACATTTTAATCTTAGGAGCTGTTTTCAAGTCCCAGATCCGAGATTTTAAGGGATTGAGAGACGGCTGAAAATTTTCCTCTTGAAACTGAGACAACAAAATAGATTGAGATGCCAGAGTATAAGCAGATTTAACCGAAAAAAGACCATTTGAAGTAGGCTGCCAAGACCAAAAATCATGACGATCTAACATTGGTTTGATACGACAGATGAGATCAATATCATCCGGATAGAAAAGATTTTGGAGAAGATCCCGATTCCAGTCCCGATGAGATGAGTCAATAAGATCTGCAACTCTAAGATCAATATTGACAAGACTATTCTTCATAAAAGGAGGTCGCCAACGAACACCATCCCAGAGCCAATTGTCACTCCAGACCAATCTCGAGCGNGATACGACAGATGAGATCAATATCATCCGGATAGAAAAGATTTTGGAGAAGACCCCGATTCCAGTCCCGATGAGATGAGTCTATAAGATCTGCAACTCTAAGATCAATATTGACAAGACTATTCTTCATAAAAGGAGGTCGCCAACGAGCACCATCCCAGAGCCAATTGTCACTCCAAACCAATCTTGAGCAACCATTGCCTATAGAAGGAGCCAATCCTTTAAGAAGAAGATCTCTACCATATAAGATACTACGCCAGGCAAAGGATGGTCTGTGACCCAAAGTAGCAGAAAGAAAATCAGAATCTGAAAAGTACTTGCTTTTAAAAACTCTGGAGAAAAGACATTCTGGACTTTGAAGGAGACGCCAAGCTTGTTTAGCAAGCAAAGCTTGATTAAAAGCTTCCAGATCATGAAATCCCAGGCCTCCACAGTCTTTAGGCAAGCATAGTCTCTTCCATTCAACCCAATGGATTTTCCTTCTGTTTTCTCCAGAACTCCACCAGAATGCAGACATTGCAGACGTTAACACTTTACAGGTTTGTTTAGGAAGCCTAAAGCAAGACATGGCATGAACCGGAAGAGCCAAGGCAATAGATTTGAGCAAGACTTCTTTGCCTCCCATCGATAAGGATCTAGCAAACCAACCAGAGAGACGAGCTTTAAGATTATCAGAAATATAAGAGAATAATTCTGACTTTGAACGTTGGAAACACTCGGGAAGACCCAGATAAGAGCCAGAGCCACCCTCTTGATAAATACCAAACAAATCTTGAATTTGAAGCTTTAAGTAGGTGGACACTCGAGAACCAAACGTGATGAAGGATTTTTCTAGATTAACAAGCTGACCAGAAGTATTGCAGTAATACGATAAAATTTCTTGAAGCTTTTTGCAATGGCATAAGTCAGCTTTGCAGACAAAAAGGCTGTTATCAGCAAACAAAAGATGGGAAATAATAGGGCCAGAAGAAGAAAACTGAAAGCCACCAAGATCCGATGATTGAATAGCCTTATTAATCAGGAAGGATAAACCTTCTGTACAAAGAGCAAAAAGAAAAGGAGAAATGGGATCTCCTTGCCGAATGCCTTTCTTAGGAAAAATGAGACCATGAGGCTTACCATTCAGAATTACTGAATAAGAAACAGATGAAAGACAAGATAAGATCCAAGATATCCAGCGATGATGAAAACCAAAAGCATTCAAGAGCTTCTCAATATATCTCCAATCAACCCTGTCAAAAGCTTTAGACATATCGGATTTAATAATGAGAAAAGATTGAGAAAAAACCGGATCAGAGAGAAGACTTGAGTAAAGCTCATGATAATACAATATTTCCTTTTCTAACTTTGAGTTAGTCTTTTTCGTAGAAATCTCTGCTAATCATTACAATAATTTACTTTTACATATTTGTATTATCACAATGAATCAAAAATTATTTTTACCGAGGTCATAAATTAAATTAATTATTTTTATAATTAGTTCCATTACTTATTTATAATTATATCAGATATTAATATCGAATTTTGTAATTAAATATATATTAAAAATTAAGCATTTTATATTTGTTTATTTAAACTAAAAGAAAGTTAAAAATGAATTGGGCTTGAAGCCCAGAGAAAAACACAAAATTAAATAATAAGTATAAAAAGAAAGATAAAATCGAATTGGGCTTGAAGCCCAACTAAAAACATCAAAATTAAACCATGAATGCAAAAAGGAAAATTGAACTCTAGAGATGGGAAAAAGATTAAGACCAACTGAACTACAGATTTTTTTTTTTTTTTTTAGAACAGATTTAAAATAAGATAATTTTGTATTTTACCGGGGTCGGTTGATCCCCTCCTTTAGATGTAGTTCTGCCACTATTATAACATTGATGATAATTATAAATACAAAAAAAAGTAATAAACTTACTACAGACCTTTATGTCACATAGCAAATTTTTATTTTATTTTTATTTTTTAAGAATATATATATACTAAAATAAAATTAGAAGTTATAAATCAAGTTAACAAATTATTTAATCTAAGAAGATGGATCTTATGGCAAAAACAAATACAAAACAAATTCAATCAATACTTTGTTAATATTTCATCTTTGTAGTATTTAATATCAAAAAGTAACGATGTAAAATTTGAAAACCCAATAATCAATTGATTTGATGGTATTATATCTTTTTGAATTTTTTTTGCTGCAATTGATTTGATTGATATTATCTAACTCAAGACATTTTCTAATTATTTGGATATTTTAGGCATCATATGCTACTATGATTTATAGAATATAATTGGGTTGCACACTAAAATGGATGGAATTATGAAAGTGGGATTATATGGATACTTTTCATTTGATTTTAACTTTTCTTATAAAGAAATAAATAAAATATTTTTAGATGATAAGTTTTGATTTATCAATCTAACTAAATGGTTTAAAATAGATTTATTTGAAATATTCTCCATATGGATATGAAATTTATTGGATGCATGAATATGCAAAACATTTAAAGAAATTTTTATTCTAAGACATTTAACTGGATGATAGACTAAAATTTGTGATGATTTTTGACGATTGTTTGATTCTTTTTTATAATTAAAAGAATTGATACGAATGATAAATATTCACATGGTTTCATTTTGATAACACAAAGAAGTCTTTACATAAATGTTTTGTCCAAATATTGACCATGTGTAACTTGATAAACATGACTAATTACTTTAGTACTACCCATTCTCTCATTTTACAAAACCAATCAAAGTTCAGCATATGAAACACATAGGGAAAATAAATAGGTGAAGCTTTATATATGAAAGGAAAATTATTTTTGCCTTATAGGTATTACTTGTATGTAAACATCATCAAGAGTCAAAATTTCAAAAGTAGTATTTTGCCTCCGCATCTTAAAGAATTCATAGATTTTGATCAGATTGGTGAATGGTGAACTACAAAAGAATAATTACCATACATATAACATAACACATATAAAATGTTGGTGTTTTTAAATGGTTGACGCATACCATATGTTCACAAGCAGTGATGTTTTCATTCTATTTTGAAATGCATTTTTATCTTGTTAGACCGATAAAGAGTAAATATGATCATAGTCATGAGCCTCTAAAGCCACTATTATGAGGAGAATGGTGTTTGGCACCATGCACAGTACCTCATAAGGCTTTACCTTCTCATACCTTTCGCTATTATCATTTCACTTTGTTTAGACTTAGATTTTTCATTTGGTTGAGATTCATCATCTGGTATTTTATCATCACCATTCTTACTTGGTGAGACTTAGATTCATATTCTGCATAATAAGATTAGTGTTTAGACATTTTAGCTTAATTCACTAGAATCCGACAGTTTTAAGATTCATTCATTTTAACAATCCATTGTTTGGGTACCTTAGCTTCTAGCTAAGATCCAAGTTTATCAGTTTCTCTAACCCATTCTCTTAGCTGAAAATGGATTACAATTTAAAACATTCCGTGTAATTAAGGAGAATTGAGTATGCACATTCAGTCTTTAGTTGGAATATTTCTGGCATACGAACACGTTGAATCAATCTTTCCTAATCGAGAGAATCTATAAAGCGTGAAGAAATGAAAACTAAACTATTAATCCTTGTTTTGCTTTACATGTAACGAATCTCATCAAGACTTATCAGTTATACCTATCTTGTCTCTCTGTACCCACCTCAAGTTCCCTGTTATCTCGGTGAGCACTTAACATTTGAAGACGCTCAATACGATTTGGAATCGTACCGTCAAACCGCATGCTCTGAGGATCTTCAGAATAGGCTACATAGTAAGCCAAGACACATGCTTGTAGCCATGCCAAAGCTATCCTTCCCTGAAACAAAAACACACAAGAAACCATGTATACAACATAAACTTGTTTGTCTAATACGTTGTTTTGATTCTTCTTGTTATCTTTAATGGCCTTAACTAGAGGTAGCTATCTTACCACGAAATATCCAATTATGAAAGCATACAGTGTCACCTCCAGGGCATAGTCCTTGTGGATTAACAACACCCATATTCCTGCAGTCAATGAAGATATTGCTCCAACAGAAAACGCACTAAGGCAGCAGAAAGAGCTAGTGAGATCCGAATCAATCAGTTTCTCTAACCCAGTCGTACCTCTGATCTTCTTCCATGTATCACTAGAAGCCTCCACGAATCCTTTATCATAGGTTCCCACATGTACAAAGCCCCATCTGTTTCCATATGTAATCAGCTTGTTGGCAATGTTGGAAAAGCAATCAGCACCTGAATACATGACCTCATCGCTGCTCCCTGACATTAGATTAACGCTTCTGATCGCTCCTCTGATGAATACGATGATTGGTATAAGCGTCGAGCCAATGCAGATGCTCCCAATCAAGTGCTTCACAGTGACGCTGAAAGCACTCCAAGCATCCATATCTTCTCCATGTACGAAGTTTACATATCTCGCCCGCGAAATCGCAACTTGTTGTACATTCTTGAGAACTTGCATCGTCCATGCCAAGCTTATCACGATTACGGATATGAACAAGAGGTCTAGATTTGTTCTAGTGGAAGTTGCCCCTCCGATTCCAGTCACCAAGAAACCAGAGTAAACCACACTTATGACGATTGATAAACAGACTACTTCTCTGGTTCTTGCAGGTGGAAAAGCTGTGGAAAGTGATAATATCTTTTCGGTGTATTCAAGCCTCGGAGTGATCCAGCAACCATACAGAGACTGAGTAATGGCGAAAAGCACAAAAACAGCACCGATCCCTGCATCTACCGCCGAGCCAATCAAAACAAGCAAGATGCCGACCAAGCAGGTGAGTATTGGGCTAAGCCAGAACGTTGCTTTGACTGCTCTTGATGGATTGTAGATAAAGATGCATTGCCAGGCTAAAGATGTAACTCCTGAGACAGCTACAGAGGCTAGTAAAGGAGGATACCATTTCTTAGGGTGGAAATGGTGTGAACTTGCTAAGATGAGACCGCGAATGGTGAGAACGATCACCAAAAGTGAGATTAAGGTCAGTTGTGAGAAGAGAAGACCCTTGAATAGATTTCTAAAGAGTTTTCCCGCTATCGTTTGTTGTGCGGCGGGAGGTGATCTACCTGGTTGTTGCTGTAAAAAGAAAACCAATTTGGTATCTCATCAATGGGTATCTGAAGCTGATAAATAAGAATCCAACAATCACCATGGAGAAACAAGAAGAAACAAACAGCAGCTACGTACGTCTAGGTTTTATTCTCGAGTCAAGAAACAGTATTAAAACTCAACGAGAAAGGAGAGAAACAGAGAGCATGAAGGAGAAGCAAAACGAAAACCCGGAGAGAGAGAGATTAAACTTAAGGATAGAGAGAAAGAGAGATGCAGAGAAGATACAAAGATTTAAGAAAAGAGTTTCCTGGTTCTTGATTCAAGAGAACGTAGAGGGATACCTTGAAGGCGATTGGAGACGAAGGAGAAGATGTTCGTGGTTCTTGAATCTGCACGCTCGAGGCATGGCCGTTCCTTGCTGGTGTTGGCATAGCTGCGTTGAATTTGCCAGGAGAGTTCCTTGGAACCCAAGTTCCACTTAGCCATCTTCATCAATCATCATTCTCTGTGTATATAAATCAATATATGTTTATGTATATACATACATTATACATCTTAGTCCACACTTTATCGATTTTTATCAAATTAATTTGAAATATTTAATACACATACTTTATTCCATTACATTGACTTACTCCACCTTTAAAGTAATCTACACTTATTGTTGTTTTGACTTTTTACTTTACAACTTTTTAAGTGTCCTCAATTCCTGATCCCCCGAGAAAATAATCGATTTATTATTATAAACAATGAAATGATACTCCACAAATTATGGAAATACGTTTATACAAACTTCATTTGTTAGGTTTACATTTTGGTAGTATTGATACATGTAGGTTCGTCTTGGCTACCTACTCATAATCGTAACAAAGCTAGGTACTCTAAAGTCTAAAGTTAATGAGTTGATCTGTAATCTAATGTCTGAATTATATATACGTTTTATTTATTACGAATTGTTTCATTCTATTCTATGTAATTTTAAGTTTTAAGTATAGATAGATGGATAAATATATACGTTCTTTTGCCAAAAAAAGCAAAAAGATATATACGTTCTAAAATTCCTATCTACAGTTTTGTCTCTGTCTAACTTTCTTGAATCCAATCCAGTATAATTTTGGTGATGTGTATGATGAGGGGCAATTGACGTGTAACCTTTGCTGACGTGGTATTTTTCAACATTCTCGGAAATTTACAAATTCTAGTTTATTTATTATTATTAAATTTTATTTTTTGAAAGGAAAACAAAGACACAAAAAAAACTATTATTTCTGTTTTAATTAATTATGCGTGTGGATTCATGTATATAATGGGAGAATTTTACGTCATTTGTAGCGAATCAGAAAATAGATTTTAAAGGTTTCTCTTAAGGAAAAATTAAGAAATAGAAAAAGGAGAAGGAAATGAGTAGACAAAAGATATACGTTTGTTCAGTTCAACTTCTATCTAATTTCTGTTTTTCCTTTATGCCTTTTGTTTATTATGCTCTCTGTGAAATGACAGAAGGACAATAAAAACTAATAAAATATACAATTTGATTAGTTATTAGAGAAGATAGATAATCGTTGATGGTGAGGTTGGTCCAGATGGATTGCTTACTATACTAGAAAACATACAAATCAATACCTAAACCAAAAAGACAAATTAGGTAAAGTGGAATTTGTTATAGTTACCAACTCAAACATTCCTCATAATATATAGGGGATGTGTGACCTTTTATTTACCGTATATATATAGATGATATAGTCTGAATTTCTGCTCCAACAAAATACAACTAGTTTTTCGATAAAAAAAAATATATATATATACACAACTAGTTTATTGTTTATTCGATACAGATATTAAAGTGTGAATGGTCTTGTGATTATTGTCATGTTGCGACTTTTACGATTTACAGATTTTAATACACTTTCAAAATTGAAATGAGCTAATACGAATAAGTAGATATTGTGGGGTGCATATTGATTTAGCCATACATATAAAATTGAGGCAAGGGAAGCAATCGGGGGAAGCTAATAATAAGTTGTATTCTTTCATTTTTTGTTATTCATAAATTCTTTAAAACTTTCAAAAATATAGTAGCACCTAACAATAAAGTTGTTGTTTTTTTATTTGATAAATTTTACATTCATTCAAATACAATAAAAATAATCACGAGAAAATTAAAGAGAACTCCTCAAACTGTCAAAGAAAATCAACTGCTTCAATTGGGGATTCGATAGACATTCTAGTGTGAGATATAGGATAGATGGAGGACTTAGCTTGGAAGCAAAGAACCCAATCTTACAACCTCTCTAAACTAGTCGAGATCTATCTGACATTTAGTAAATGCAGTCTAACACATCTAACATTTACACTTTCCTCTCCTGTATTTCAAGTTGTGAAAAAAATCAAAACTCGTTCAAAAAAAAAAATTCCTATTGTCTGGTTAAAATCAAAACTAAATAATGTTTTATCAATATTTTCTTTAGACCAATACACAGATACTACTAGATTTACATAATTTATCTATTTGTTGGGGTTGATTAATGTTTATGTCAAGTTTGGTGACAAACATCTTTCAAACTATTGGTACCATGTCTATTGGTACTAAATTTTTAAACAGGTTGAGCCCATAAGTGATTATCAGCAATTCAGCACTTCGAGTATGAATTTTGATTTCACCATAGAATTTGTTCCAAAACATACGTCTATGTGATATATATAATTTTAAACTCGTTTTGTAACATTTTGATTTCGAGTAGTATTTTCTGGAATTTGTATACCTTCTCTCACATGGTTCTTAAATATACGGGTGATAACTGAGAGAAGTAATAAATAAAAGGCTATCTTTGTAATTCGACAAAGTAGTCCCCGTGATTAAACCACAGAACACACTCTCTCTCTTCTTCTTGATTCCAAGAAAATATACAGAGAGAACCAAAATGGCGATCAAGAAACTGTTGATGATCTCCTTCTCTCTAACGTCTCTCCTCTTCTCCTTCCTCTACTTCATCCCCACAACCACAGTGCTTTTCACTTCTTCCAAAATCTCCACTATACCCCTCGAATCCAACCAAAATGCCAACTCTACCCTCCCCTGTTTCGCCTACCTAATCTCCGCCTCCAAAGGCGACGCCGGCAAACTCAAACGCCTTCTAAGATCTCTCTACCACCGCAGAAACCATTATTTGATCCACCTAGACCTTGAGGCTCCCGAGGAGGAGCATTTGGAGATGGCTCGGTTCGTTGCCGGAGAGCCTCTGTTTCAGCTGGAAGGTAACGTGATGATCGTTGGGAAACCGAATCTTGTTACTTACAGAGGACCTACGATGCTCGCGACGACGCTTCACGCAATGGCTTTGCTCTTGAGGTGTTGTCGGTGGGATTGGTTCATCAATCTCAGTGCTTCTGATTATCCTCTTGTCACACAAGACGGTACGGTGAGTGTACCGTTTTTTTTGTGTTTTCATCATTCCTTGCTTTTAGACTGATGGATGATCCTTCATAAGTTTTGACTTTTGACATCTTCATTTGGACAATCAGGATTAAGATTTGGATCTAGACTTGTCTGATATTCAAATGAACCGGTTATACCTTTGGTTATCATTTGTTGGTATTATGATAAGAATGCAATGGTTAGGATTGGTTTGTGTGATATACATGAATGTACTAACTAGGAGATCGGTTTAGACATTGGTTGTGGTGATCACTACCAGTTATCTGATTATAATATGTTTTTCCTGTTTGTCAACTCAAGCTATTAGGTTGAATGGTTGATGATAATGGTGTATCTATGGTCTATATAATACTCTACTCTATATGTATATGTGGGAGAGTGATGTAATTCTTTTGTAATTTATTAATTTATTAATTAAATGCAGATCTGATCTATGCTTTTTCTGAGTTGCCTAGAGATCTCAACTTCATACAGCACTCAAGCCGGTTGGGATGGAAAATGTTAGTTTTACTTCTTCTTCTTCTTTTTTATCTTACGTATTTATTATCGAAACTACTAGTCCTTTGCTATTAACGAGAAGAAAGAAAAAAAAGCAAGAAATAGTGAGACCAAAAGAAAATTTATAATTATATGGTTAGTGATATAATGAAAGTATATAGTTAAGGAAAAATTATATGATTAATATTATTGATATAATGGAATGTGTAGGAACAAAAGAGGGAAACCAATAATAATAGATCCAGGGCTTTATAGCCTTAACAAGTCAGAGATTTGGTGGGTTATTAAACAACGAAGCCTCCCTACCTCTTTCAAGCTCTTCACAGGTTTCCTTTCCTCTTTCACTTTTAGTTATATATTACTTTAAACACGAAAACTTATCATTGCCACCAATTTAGATAACTAGGAAAAGTCTTCTTTCATTTTGTGTGTACATCTTTTTCGAAACTGACATCAGAACGAGTTTTTAAATCATTCGTACTTACAAGCTTGTTGCGTCTAAAGATTGATATATGCTGAGTAGACATAGTACCAACTATATTTTTCGTTAAAAAAAGTAGAAGTTACTTTGGTAAAATGTTATTTTCTTTAGTAAAGAAATGGTACAATATAGCATGTCAAAATATTTCAGGTTCAGCTTGGACATTCCTATCAAGACCGTTTTCAGAGTATTGCATAATAGGTTATGACAACTTACCAAGAACCCTCCTTCTCTACTACACCAACTTCGTTTCATCTCCGGAAGGTTATTTTCAGACGCTCATATGCAACTCGGATGAGTTCAAGAACACGACCGTGAACCACGACCTCCACTACATAGCGTGGGACAATCCGCCAAAACAGCATCCGAAGACTCTAGGGACAAGGGATTATAGAAAGATGGTAATGAGTAACAGGCCGTTTGCAAGGAAGTTCAAGAGTAATGACCCGGTTCTCAATAGGATAGACCGTGAGGTTCTGAGAAACAAACGGAAGCGTGGGTCAAAATCCGAGCCAGGTCCTGGTCCGGGGGCTAGGAGGTTGAAGAGTCTGCTAATGAGGCTTATGTTGAGAAGAAACTTTGTCAAGAGACAATGTAGATAGGAAGTGTGAGCTACACTACTCTACATGGAGATATACCTTTGATCTTATTCTTTCTTCGGTTTCTTTTTGGTGTTTATTCTTTAGTGATTCATAAGGGAATAAGAAAAATCTTAGATATAATGTTTGGTTTCATTTGATTTTAGGGCTTCAAAATCATTAGAACGTTTAGAATGTCGGGTGGAGTAGGTTGTGATACTCCATGGTATAAGCTTTTGACCAATCTTCTACCTTTGAGAAAAGCATATATATCAATTGAGACCGTTACTACATGCCTTTGGTTTTTTAGAATAACTAGATTCTAAGTGTTTTGGTCTATTTTTTAAAATAAGCTCATCAAAGTAAGTGGGGTTTGTGTGTGTGTTTTAGAGTGGTTAACAGAAGAAAGCACTTTAAAAAACATTTAACAATATAAGACAAGCCAAAGAGATCCAAAGTAACCCAAAAAACATTTGATCTTCAAAAACAAAAAATGAAACAGAAATATAGTTGAAATGAGTAATTTTTAGATATCCAAGAAACTGAACAAAAACGTTAAGGATAATGAGATTGGCTGGAGAAACTGAAGTTTTGTTTGTTGTAGTAAAAATTGCGTTATTGGTCATGTAGTATATAACAATAATATGGTTCAGCGTCCTAATCCGATTAGGCGGCGAGACTGGTTGACGAACTCCCTAAATTAGCTTTTTGGTCGGGCAATATTTAATTTTTCCTGATTTTATTGAGTTTTCCTTTTCATGGAGCAGCGCTCCTGCGAAGCTGCAACGGTCATATACACCAACTTCGTTACCTACTATTACCAAACCACGACTCTCTTGATCAGATGTTTCTTTTATGCCAGAATGAATGTCTTTTAATGTTCTAAATAAATATTAGGCCCCACGTCGCAGTAACGGTCAAATTTCCATCTATCGGTGATGAGATTTGAAGGTCCACTCACGGACCCACATCTTTAGTTAGAAAATAATTAAGGTATATTGAAAAATAAATAATTAAATATTCAGAGGATTACATGACCCAAAAAATAGATAGAAGAACAAAAAAAACAAGATTATTAATGTAATACCCTTTGTCTGAATCACAGGATCTGATCGGACATTGAAGGAAGTCGCCGGAAAAAGTTGACCGGAACGGAAGGCATATCGTCTCTGAACCTCGGGTGTCGAATGTAGTAAAAACCGAACGCCAAAACGAAGATTTTAAACGGCACAATGTAGAACAAAAACGATGCGAATAGGCAAAACACCACGAATATACACGTGGCACGTGGGTCCCTCCAGTTGAAGAGCGCCTCAATTCGCTCCCCTTGAGCCGCCACGTCACCTAGTAAAGTCTGAGCCCGACCGGCCAATGCCCTTAACCGGTCATACCTTATGCGAACAACCTCCGGTGGTCTCGTCGCCGGGAAACCGTCAAACTCCTCGTCTAGCTCGTCGGGTGCAACAGAGTCAACGCAAGAGAGACGAGGGTCAACGTTGTTGACTTTGACTCTGCCACGGCAACGGAACCGTAAGGCTAGGATCAAGAATGCGTACATGAAAACGGTTGGGAGCACTAAATGTGGACACAAGACGATAGCCACGAGAAGCAAATGAACGAGAACGGTGGTTGGTGGGTGGACCCAAGTTCGAATCCCGTGCACCCAACGGGCTATAGTAGCGGCACGTGACAAGAACGTGATGACACGGAACCAATTCGCTTTGCTTCTCCTCATGCTCCACACATGATTGTCCGTGTCAAGCATGTATTGAACCACCTCTTGACCCAATGGTGGCTCAGACCTAGCGAGCCGAGCAGTCACAATACGCATAGCCGTGTGTCGCAGAATGTCTTGTTGAGCGGGGCCGAGGGGACGGACATAGTGCATCCTAGGTAGCATCGGTGTGACATAAGCTTGAATAATGCTTAGCCAAGACGGACAAGAAAACCGAACAGCAATTTCTATTTCTCCCATCTTCTTGGCTCCGCTCGGTAGGATTACGGTTAAGGTGTGTGAATTTAGGTAGATGCGGTTCATGTCGAGAGTGGAGAGACGTATGCGGATTTTCCCAACCCTAACATCTCGTCCTTGCTTCCCCGATTCGTCGCGTTTGTATCGTCCGTTGTCAAAAACTCCAATAGTAAGGACTGTGCAGGGATCATAGACATCCCATGTGTACTGCTCGTTCCACCGCGGGTTAAACCGGTCTAGGATGGTGCGGGTCCGAACCCATTTCGGTCCATACTTAGCAACCACGTAAGCATCAGTGGTGCCACGTGTACCGTCTCTGGTTTTCACCGGAAGTAAATTAGTAGCTCCACGGATACCCACTTCCAATAAACCAATAGGTGGCTTGGCTAGCTGTTTAGCGGAAGGTCTAACATCGCTCGTCACGTGAGCTGCTTCATCAAGCACGTGATACCCACCTTCAAGGCAAACTTTCACATGGATTCTCCCGGAGTAAGGCTTGTTCTCGTCGCCGGCGAGATTAAACCACCTTGATTTCGGTTCCGTCCGATCATCGTTTCTCCTCTCGACGCTTCCCATGTGTATCTTGGTCTGACCAATTGAGTGACCATTCGTTATATCTTCCACGGTCACTATCAAGAAGGGCTCAAACGGCTCAGAAGCTACGAAAACTAGATCCTCGTTCCAAGTCGGGTTACCGGATCCAGAGGAAGAAGCAGAGGGTCCGATGGAAGTCCTAGCCGTTTTGAAGACTTGAGGCCCAAGCTGAGCTTTCACGTAAAGCTCAGTGGTGGGGGTCTTTGCTTTAGGTTCGGGTCCCGAAGCTAGCTGCAAATCTTGGGTTTGTATGACCGTTAGACGCAAATACCAGAGCTTCGGAGATAAGTAAACCTTGGAGCGCGTCTCCGGAATCAATCCGCCGGAGTCCGACTGCCAAGCCTCTTGGAATGCCTCGTCGGCTTGAGTCCCGAGCCAGACAGCGAGCATGACGTCATTCCCGGGGGATTTATCGGATTCCAATGTGTACCACTGAGGAGCCAAAGGACTATCCGGAGGCACTCGCTTAGGAACCTCCTGAAGATCAAACGACACCGTTCCCAAACAACTCTCCGTCGTAGTAGTCGTTTTATCTTCGTTCTCAACTTTCTCTTCCGACCAGACCGAAACTTCGAGTGAGCTCGAGTTTAAGCTCTCTTTCTCGAAAGCGAACACTTGATCCCAATCTTTACCGGTTTGGCATCTGGTTTTCACACCGGTTGTTCCGATCACGAGCTTCGCGTAAATCGGATTGCTCCCGTCGTTGTTCGCTCGCTTCGCCTTAGCAACACGAATGTATAGAAACGGCATTCGATCCACGAGGTCGTATCCACCACCACGATTCTGATCTCTAGTTAGAGAAGGGAGCTCAAGATCTGCTCCGATTAGGTCTTGCCGGTTTACATTCTCCGGTTTAATTCCTAATTCTTTTTGCTTCACAGTCTCCGTCTTCTGCGGTATAGCCGGATTCTGAATCTCTGCCGGAGGTGCAGGAGGAGGAGTAGGAGTTGCGGCGGCATCAGGCGGCTTTGTGTTGGTATCAGCAGCAGCCGGAGGAGCTGCAGCGTCGGTTTTCTTCTCCTCCGGTTTAGCTTCTGCCTTGGGTTTCTCTTCCTCCTTTTTGTCTCCTTCCTTCTTCTCCTCTGTTTTCGCCGCCTCTGCTTCTTTCTTCCCCTCCTCTGGTTTCGCATTCTCAGCCGCCTTCTCTTCCGCAGCCGGGGCAGCCTGACCTTCCGCCTCAGGTTTCTGCTCCGTCGCTGCTGGAGCCACCGGGATATTCTCATCGACGTAGTAAGCCTTTAATCCGATCTCACCTTTGATTTGAGAGAAGACGCTCCTCTTCTCAAGCGGGTAATAAACGAGAGTCTCAGATCCAGCCGCCGCGAACGCGTTTCCGGCGATCTTGACTTTCCCTAGAAATGTGCTCCGTTTCCCCGTCTTCTTGTCGTTGCACAGATTGATCTCAAGAATCTCCTCCCCCATAGTCGCCGCGTCGTGGACGAAGAACTCCAGCTTCTCGTCCCATTGAGGATTCAGATCTCTGAATTTCGTCTTCGTTCGCCGTCGCTGGCCGTCGAAATCCACGATTGCGTAGGCGCTCGCCGTTCCTTGACCATCCTTGGGCATTAGATTCCTTGCGTTACAGATCTCTACAATCAGCTTCCTCAGAACGTTGTCCCCCATTTTATGTATGTCTGTCTCACAGACCAATCTGGAGCTGCTCGGTTTGTTTTTATGTTTTTTTTTTCTTACGATTGAAGAAGAAGAAGAAGTCTGTTCAGTTTCTGTAAGAGAGAGAGAACTGAAATTTTTGAACTTGTGTTTTTTTTTTTGTCTAGAGAGAGAAAAAGAGAGAAAGCACTGTTTGTTGTGTTGGACGCTCGAGAGTGAAGGGTTTAAAAAGGGGTTGGGAGGTCAAGTTACGACACGTCAGTATTGACACGTAAGATAATATGCCACATGATTTAGCATAAAAGAGGACGAATCAAATCGTATTTGTTTTTTTTTAAATAAAAAGTTTAGTTCAGGTATTTCTGAACATCGTGTTTGATGCTGTGGTGAGTGGAATCTCTCTCATTTCATACTTATTTTTTTCTTTTTCTTAAAAGTTATGTCTTTTTTTTTTCTTGTAATTAATAAAGGTTTCTACAATTGAAATCAGGAAGTTACTGGTGATTTGGTCGTGCATTTCAAACTGATGAAGGAGCTCCTCGTTGAAAATATGAACAAAGTGACGAATTGTTTTGTTACCAACTCGTCTGTACAAACTTATAACGTTAAAAGATAATTAATGAACTGATATTTGCTTGAATCTAACAACTTCCATCATGCAGAGATTTTCCGTTAGAACAAAATGACAAATTCTTTTCTTATCTCACACGGTACCGTCTTCACAGCGTTATAAACTTATAACGTTCAAAATTTAGTTAATGAACTGACATATTGCTTAGATCTCTAACATTATGCATTAATTAATGCTATCTCATCCAATTAAACTCGATCTGATATCTCATGGAAAAAAAAGAAACTTGGTTTAGGATTTTAGTTGATTTCTTGCATGAATAAGTTTCAGGCTTCCAATGGTTGCTAATTGCAATTATCATTTAATTTTCGGTATGTTCACTCCGCTATACTTGATAAACCATTGTAAGCTGACCGCGCTTATATACTCGACAATAAATTCATATTTATTATCATTAATCTTATGTGAAGTATATGAAAACGAAAAATAGTGCTTCTTGATTATGTGAACATGAAATGTTTGCTTGCATGGACGGTAAAACGTCATTCATGTAACTGGAAAGGAAGAATCTTTCATAAATGCAAATTGCATTGAAAAAAAAAGCATAGAATTTGCAGTTGTACTTTCTCGAATGGCTAATAGCATGAATTTTTTTTCCCCCTCAAACAAAATGCGTTCTGTTTTTTTTATTATTATTTGGGTTCTGTCCAAATGTACTTATCACACCACTGATAAGTCTGATATTATAAAATAGCACCAAAAAAATCAGAAGCCGTTAGTTCCTGTTCCAATACGCGCACGTGCACGGCACACATATTGATCCTCTACAAATCTTTCATGTCTATAAGTAGGAGTAGTACTTTTTATTATAATTTTCAGTGAAATTTTGGAAGTGCTTCGTTCATTACGAATCTTGTCAGAATATTATTTCCTTCTAAACCGGTACGTGAATTCCGAATACTGAATATAATCATATTATAGTACTTCGAAAAATTTCGAACCAACATTTGATGACGTTTATATAATACTACATACATAATCTTTTTATACAAGCATAATGCATGGCAACATTTTATACATATCCTATATCAGAAACTTATGTTTAGAAAAAACTTTAATTTGTTATATAGAATATTTATAATCAACAACAATTGATCTCATTGCCTTAATAGGAGAAGCTTTCTTAAAGCAAATAAATTTAGTAGATCGAAATTTTATTAAATTTGAACAAAGGTGTTCAGAACAAGAACACCAGAGAATCTTGATGATTTGGCATGAAGATGAAATTATCTATAGCTTTTCCTTTAATCTCTTTACTAATTGTTAATTAATGGTAGTGCCTTTATCATTTTTTTTGGGACTGGCTCGGTACCTTTGTCAATTATTGAAATATGAAATATCCCAACTTGCATGCTTACTTTTAGTTTGATTACTTGCTCTCTGCAGAAATGAACGTTGCTTTGTTTTCGTGTTTCTTGCAGCGATAGAATAATAGTGGATATTTCAAATTTAAATACTATATAGAAATACATATGTAGAAAGCCTATCCTATAATTCTCTTAATGTATTTGTTTTTCGAGTGTAGAATGTATAATACTGTTTTCCACGTTACCTCACATAGGTCTGTGTCAGATTTGTCGTTTCCAACGGTATTTGTTTTTGTAGAAAACTATTTTTCTTTTGTTTGTTCTCGTGTGGGCTTTTATCATCGAAAGATGAGTTTTGAATTTTGTTAGTTTTTCAAGTTACCTTAATTGGGGTTTCTTTGGACCAAAAACGAGACCAAAAATCTCTTGAGCAATCAGGTCTAGTTTGATCGGGTTGTGTCGGGCCGGTAGAAAAATTGTACCTAGGCCTAGCTCATTATATTAAACGAGCGGGCTTCAGATACTGCGATGTCAGTATGTCACCATCACTAGCATATTTTCAATATTTTCAATACTGCGAATTTGATTGGTTCACGTAATGAAAGTTGAATCGCATTTTTATACTTTTTTTTTTTAACCTTATTTTTTTTCCAATGGAGAGAGAATGTAAACTTTGAAAAATAACTCAAGCGATTTTTTTTCTGTACTAAAGCGATTACAGTTAAATATAAAATCATTAAACACAAGCTGTAGGTTCAAACTAGATAAACTATAGAACCAAACGGTTCATTTCCATATGCAAGCCAGCGCCACACATGAAATGAAGTCCGAGTAAATTCATCCATTTACGCAATACTCTATAATAGGTAATGAACCGTTTCCAGCATACACAGACGCCCAAATGAAACTATTTTAGAAGAAAAAAAAGTCGCTTGCAAGCGAAACGGATTTCGATTAACGAAAATAAGGAGTAGACTTTCTAAACGTTAGTAGTTGTAAATAAAGGGCATAATGAAGTACACCGGCCTGGTTATTTTTTGTTTGCAACGAAAACTTTACACAAGTCTCCACGAAATATGGTCTTATATTTAAAATTATGTAATGAAAATATCTTATAATAACATCCTCAACCCAACGGTTGCTATCTTCAAGTCTTTTTCTTTTGAATCTTTCATATATAATCTCTTTACATTTCGAAAAAGAAGTACTTCTGTCATATTAGGAAACTAAGAACGAGTCTCGGCATTGCATTAGATTTAACTCCATGTTGATTTACATTTAATCAGATGATGGCTCCTTTATTTTCTTCTAATTAGTACACTTGTTATATCTTACGCGGTTAAATCCGATTGTTTTGTGTCGTTGACTAATATTATATCAAAATATACATTAGTCATTAGTAACAAGACCTGTCTAAAACTATATAGTGTATCAAAAATAACTCAAGAAAAATTCTAAAAGGCCGAACTCATGTAAAGGCATCAAACAGATACGTACCTTATCTATAAAACTACATTTACTTGGAAAAAAAAGAAGAAGATTAAAATTGCATTTACCACACGAAATTAATTAAACTCTAACATCATCGAGCCACATATGGATTCTCATTTCTCAGTATATATATGTATGTAAATAATTAAACACACACGATAAGGCAGCGGAATGTTTCAAAGTAGCTCGTACGTACGCCTTTGGGTTTATACATATTACCTCTCTTATTTTAAATATTAATTTGACTGACATATTCGACATATACAAGATGTATTAGTTAATTTTCTTTATAGACGGTCCATTTCGGCGTAATATATATAGTAATGCTCGATCACAGAAGTCTCATAAGCCATCTCACAAGAACTAGCACTATTACATCGCAATACCTACCAGAAAAACAAGATGAAGACTACAAAGTTTGATGTTCTTCTCCTGATTTTATATATTTTCCCGGTCGCGTTCGCGCAACTGAAAGTCGAGTTTTACAGCCAATCGTGCCCTAATGCAGAGATTATCATACAGAACCTAGTCCGCGAGCGGTTCGGTCGCGACCCTTCAATCACGGCCGCCTTGACTCGGATGCATTTTCACGACTGTTTTGTTCAGGTTTGAACCTCATCGAAAGAGGATTTTTAGTTTTGATATCTTTCTTTTTATTAGAAGAGATGAAATCAAAGGGAGCTAGGTAATAAATTATTCAATCGAGTTATTTATATTTGTGTTGTAAGTTGAATAAGCATAGTTCTAATAAATTAACATAATCATATTAAAAATTCAACCGTCATATACAAAAACAAGCAAAAGGTTTTACAATATATAAATAATATATAACCTGGTTTTCAAAACATAGTGTAAAGTTTTTAAGGGTGCACAAAAAAAAAGTATAAAGTTTTAAAGGTTTTACAATATATAAATAATAACCTGACTTACAAAACACAGTGGAAAGTTTTAAAATCATGTATTTTACATCTTTTTAGGCTATATATTAGGTTGACGTACGTTACTTGAAGATGCACAAAATTAATATATTTATATAGTTTTCCTAACACAATTTCTTCTTGATATCTCCTAGGGCTGCGATGCTTCTCTACTCATAGACCCAACGACGACTCAACCATCAGAAAAAAATGCAGGCCCAAACGGTAGCGTGAGAGGGTTCGAGCTGATCGACGAGATCAAGACGGCTCTCGAGGCTCAATGTCCCTCCACGGTCTCATGCTCCGATATAGTGACGCTCGCCACGCGTGATTCCGTGTTCTTAGGTGGAGGACCGAGCTACGTGGTTCCCACCGGACGACGTGATGGCTTTGTGTCGAACCCTACAGACGCCGAAGGGATCCTCCCTGGACCAGGCCTCTCCGTCCCAGATATGCTAACGTTCTTCGGAAATAAAGGGATGGACGTTTTTGATGCGGTGGCTCTTCTGGGTGCACACACGGTTGGGATCGGCTCTTGTGGTAATTTTGTGGACCGGCTCACCAATTTTCAGGGGACTGGGCTGCCCGACCCCTCTATGGACCCTGGTTTGGCTGGCAGGTAGAAATTTTTTGTTGGTCCCATATAATATACACAGACGACAGACAGCTTAATTGAAATTTGAACTTAGGCGAAGAGGTGGCGGAAATACTATTTACAAATCAGTAATATACAAACTTCTATAGTAGTTTATTAACCCAAAAAGAAAATCTATAGGTTTTTTGTAACATTTTGACAAATATGATTTTATAGTAATGTCTTCGTACGATCAGGTGTACGTACTTGGATAATTATCTTGAAAAGAAAATCTGCTTCGAGTTATTCCACTGCTTAAATATATATTTATTATTCGTAATGTAAAAAATAGAGAAATACAGGTTTATAAGTATATGTTTTTTCTTTTATATTTATCAGCAGTTTTTACCAAAAAAAAAAAATATTTATCAGCAGTACATTTATGGAGTTATATATAGACTCATAATGATATAATTTATGGAGTTATAGTCTGATAGACGAGGATGTTCAAGACAATCCATGTTCCCAATTTCAATTTATGGAACGAAGAATTTTTTTTTTTTTGGTCAAGAGAGGGTTGTTGTCATTACTAATTAAAAGACTAATTTACATACTATAGTTTTTTAATTTTTATTTGATTTATTTTTTTGGTAAAAGAAAATATCTACCCTATAATTCCTTGATATTTTTCATAATAGGCTAAGGAACACATGTTCCGCTGGAGGCAGCCAATTTGCGGCATTGGACCAGTCGACCCCATTGACGCCATTCTCATTTGACAACTTGTTTTTCACTCAGATCAGAGAGAGGAAAGGAGTTTTGCTACTTGACCACCGGCTTGCAACAGACCCAGCCACTTCTGGAGTTGTGTTTCAGTATGCGGTCAACAACGAATTATTCAAACGCCAATTTGCAATCGCGATGGTGAAAATGGGAGCGGTTGACGTGCTGACTGGCTTAGCTGGTGAGATCAGGAGGAATTGTAGAGCTTTCAACTAAAGCTCTTCAACGCGTTTCCAACTCTGATAATTGTTTGTTTTTGTTTTTGTTTTTTTTTTTTAATATATATCTTTAAAATAAGATTCCTTGAATAGATTTGATAACAAAAATGGTATGTTGAAACCAGATTAGAGTGAATTGTGATTCTCTTTCTAATCTGATTTGAATCCAAACTTATTTTCTAGTGTTCGTACATAAAAATTTAATGTTCTAGAGAACTTGAAAAATATTTTCGGCTTATTCCGATTAGAAAGATTGAAACTTAAGGTTTTTTTTTATTTCGGTCATTTGGATATATTCAAAAAACGCATTCTACTTACAGTTGACCATCATATATCATATGTGCGGCCTTAGAGAACCTCATCACTAGTCAATGCCATTATTAACTTTCGATTATGTATTTCCTGGAAAATTTTGAGGAGGAGAAGAGCTTTGCAACTGACAAAACCACTTTTTGTGTGGTGGCTTATAAAAGTCAGTTTGGGATTCTGATGATGAAAATTGGAGTCGTTAATGTACTTACCGGCAAACGATGAGATCAGAACGAATTCTTAGGCATTCAATGAGAGTTAACTAGTTTTGTGTTTTTGATTATTCGTTTGATTGTTTTGTTTATTTTTTAAAAAAATTGACTTTGATTGGATTGTTTTGTTTATTGATATGTTATTTTGGTATAATTTGGGTCATTCATGAGATATTTGAGTTTCTATTTTGATTTTTTTGAAAAAATATTTTTTTTTTCTGTATATGATAAATATATTAAAGTATCAAAAATCTTTATTTAAAATTTCACTTTCAGAGTTAAAATTATTGACTTCATTAGATATAATCATATAAATATATTTACTATTTAAATTTATCCAATGAGATATACTCTAATCGATTCAATCCAGTGATATATTACTAGCGCGAAAAAAATTCAGCCTCTTTTACATTTTGGTGTAAAAAACGTTGTTACACTCTCTGTTTCTCAATGTTAGTGTTGTAGCGTTGCATACAAATTATGGGCCTAGGAAAATGCTCTAACACCTCCAGCTTTTTAATTTACGTACCACAATATCCAAATGGGCCTTGTGTTACTTTGTTTTCCCGTTATTAATCGGCGTCATACAGGTCAATTGTCCAAGTTCCTCTAGAAAAACTATCTCCATATTTAGAGAACCTCATCACTAGTCAATGCTATTAACTTTCATTAACTAAAATCTTATATGCACACATCCTTTTGGAACGGACCCAAAGTTAAATATGGAGATAGTTTTTTTAGAAAGAATATGAACAAAGTTCCTAGAACTCATACACTTTATTCTTTTCTTATTTTTCAGTGTAGACCTTATCATGCTATAATTGACGACTATGAGACTATGCTCTATGAACTCGTACTATTAAAGTATTGATGTTCGATTAAGTGGAACACAATACACTTATAAACTACAAATTAAAAGGCAAAAAGTGAACAATTCTCGATACTCCAGACTCTAGAGGATAAATAAATCGTATCTCATATAAATCCGAAAAATGACAAGTTTCTTGTAGTAATACAATCACGGCCATGTGAAAATATTAACAACAGTAACACAAGACATCAAAGCAAAGGCGATTTATTTGGCAATATAAAAGTAATATTCCAATAGCTTAATTTCAAGAACAATAACAAACAATAATGAGCTCCGAACAGTAACGCTATCTACCGGGACTAAATTATATGAATTTTTAAAAATTCATATAACTATATATCATCTTAAGATATACTAGTATAGTTTGGATTAGGTAGCACGTTTTTTTTTTTAAAAGGTTGCATTTTCAGAGGGTACTTAAGATTAATACTAGTATATGAACAATAAAGTTCTTGATTAAAGGAAAAAAACAAGTTAAGCTTCGATCCGACAAATATGTCTTACTGCTGCCAAAAACAAAATATAGTCTTACCATGGCCGTGAACACAAGAGTTTTTTAATAAGATAAATAGGACTTCAAATTCGACACTCCCCTTTTATGGGCGCAGAGCATAATTAGAGATCATAAATTGCTGTAAAGTATCTCTAACATTCCCTTTAATAGACACTACACACGCGTACATAAGTAGAAAAAATGGGCATAACTAACTAGAGTTTATTAAGAATCTAGTCACAATGATAGTAATAATTAAAAAATGGATGGTGATGTTTTGTGCTCGTGTGTGACATTAGGAAAGATGTTGTCTTTGTTTAGCTCACATGTCCTTTTCACAACAACATTGCCATTTGTCTTGACAAACTCCAAACATAGTGCCGGCGAATGATGATTAATTAACTTTAGCACGTAATTAAAATTTCGAATTTACTGAACATATATAATAAATGCATGAATCTGCCTAGCTATTATCTATCTGATCATTACATAGTTTTATTAGTTTAAATAAAAAAAGGAAAGGTTAGAGCTTTAGTCTTTTGGCTCTTTTTGTGATGGCGAAGTATTCAAGTGCGGGACACATCAGAGTCACTTGAAACAGATGGAGGAATATTTATTTTATTTTTTATTTTTTTAAACTACAGAAATTTGATTTTAAAATCACTTGCGCCGTATCTTTGGTATGAGTTTAAAATGTTTTGCACCAAACCCATATGCCGCGCTCTTGTTAATGGAATTGGAAAGTTAAGTCGACGTTGGCTCGACTCCAAGAGACCCTATGTTAATTGTATATAAATTTATATTATTGCTGGATAAGCCATACGAACGAAAATTCTTGAAATTCTGCTGTTAAAATATATAGAAGAATAGATGAATCTTAACTTCTTTTCTCCAAAACTTCCAGATCTAGCTAAACTTATATATGCTTTCTTAGTACCGAAGATCAGAGCGGATATAACTAGGCTTAGCTCTATAGCTGGTGCTGAAACTGGGATCATTCATTTGGGTGGCCAAATAATTCAACGGCCCTAGATGATAAATATGAACTAATCTAAACTATTGCAGTAGATATCACCGCTTTGCGTTATCATTTTATAAATAAATATTTGAGTTTCTCTTTTATCCTTCATTATTAATATACATAAATTGTTTATATTCTTACCACAACAATTATTATGATATCGGATGTAGTCTCACTTTTGGTTAAGTCTATAGATATGTGATGAGAAGATATTTTATTATTTGAGAAATTATTCATACGGTTGTCGAAATCCTTAAAACAATTTATCTTCACAAAGAATTTAACATACGAGGTAGATATCTTTGTTTGCATTCTTTAAAATAGGAAAAAAAGAGAGAGAGATGATTGTAGGTTTTTGTCAGAATTCATGCATGTAGTTATTAATAAAAAAAAATTAATGTTCTATACCGTATATTTTTGTTCCCTTCCTCTTTTTTTTTGTTCTTTTGTTTTTGTCTTTTTCCTGGGGTTTTCTTTTTAATATCTCCTTAAGTGCTTTGCAAGTTCAGTGGACAAATCCATAAAACTTAACAATATATGTCAGCTCCTTAATAAAAACTGAAGGCTTCGACAATACAATGTATATAGAAAGCAAGGCTCTCGTAAAAATATATTATGCATGAATCTTTCCGGGATCTATAAAAGCATGATAATGTATAAATGGTTATTTTTTGCTTAAGGAAAAAAAAATTCTTCGCTTCTTCGTTAATAGTATTTTATGAGTTTGAAAATAAAAAAATAAGTTTAAACTAACTGTAAATTAAATTTTTATCTGCATTTAGGGCAGTTTTCTTTAAATTTTCTTTAAAGCGTAAAAAGTTTTTGTATTGTTCCTTTTCTATTTTTTTTGTTGATATATATATTAATATAAAAAAGTTGGTACATATATATTGTTTTTTTTACATATATATATATGTTTTTATGGTCGAGGTATTCAGAAAAGGAGATCTTTTTCAGGTGCAAAGAACTTTGTTTCTCAAAATATTATACACACTTTTTTAACATGAAATTCAAAGATAGTCTTGAAATAGAAGTAATACTAATTAAAAAGATATTTTAGTTCTGAAATGGAAGGAATTGAGGAAAGAAAAATACTTGTATATATATATATATATGTGTGTGTGTTTTCTTACTGTCGAAAGTTACTTGGACGATCAAATTACATCTGACCTAGAGTGGTTTCTGTTTGGCCTAGAGAATACATAAGGTTATAACCTCCCACCCAAAAAAATAAAAATAAAACAATGTATGTATATAGTGATATTATTAATTATCATCTGAATCTATCATCTCTTACACTAACAAATTTTAAAGACATAATATTTTATATATATCATGTAAGTATTAGTCCGTACATGTAGCAGAGCAGGACCACATATATATGGCTTCCAGACGAAAAAATTTTAGAAGCCTTACAAGATTTGGGAATTTCAGGACCACAGAGATCGTTTATATGCTAACTAGGTTTTTTTTTTTAAATGATAAGAACTACCGTTTTTCTCTTCATAAAAAGTGCAGTTCCAAGTTCTTCCTCTCTTTTTGTGAAGCCTCGTCCAATTTTTTACTCCAAATCCTAAACTCTAATTACATTCTGAACTAATTATTTTTTCTTACAATATCTTTTTTTTTTAACGCAACAATATCTTGATCTATTTTTTTATAATCTATTAGAAAAGTTACTTTAACGATCAGATTACGTACATATGACCTAGAGTATCTTCTTTAATATATTTCCTGCCCATTATCAAAACAAAAATATATATACATATAGCTACTGTTTCTACTGTTTTAATTTCCCAACTTTTCAGTGCACATTATATCGTGTTATATGGCTTATGTAATTAATAACACCATGCGCCTAAGAACTGTGTCCCGTTTCCCGTTTCCCGTTTTCTTCAAAAATATAAAAATATATGGTGATACATGCGGGTAATTAATCGTAATGGAACTGTGTACACTATATCACAAAAATGCATCTATCGATAAATTATCCTCAGATAACCCAATATAATGTGTTTGACGTCGAGCAATTTATATAATAGATTACTTTTATGGAACTGATTTAATAACATACTAGCTAGTCTCTTAGCAAAAAAAAAAAAAAACATACTAGCTACTGAAGACAAAACAAAAATATATTATGGCCATGTTGAAGGCCAATTGACATATATTTCGAATTTTACAGAGTCGCGCACATATTGTCATATGATAAGATTCACAGACTGGGAGTGGATGTGCGAGTTCAACATACAAAATTGCGGCCAGGACGTGACAATCATATATTAGCATCCGAAAACCCATAACCTAATGAATATATACGTATGTAGTCTTGAATGCATATTCAAATTTGAATATGTATGCAGATTCAACGTTAGCGTACGCAGTTCATCGCAATGTCCAAAATTTAATACAGTAAGAATAAAATGTGAAATGATAGCATCGGTAGATGAACAACAGTCTCTCCAGAGATATCCAATAAAATCGGAACAATACCGAAACGCAGAAACTGGTTGACTATTATGAAGATAAATAAACCTATTATAATATTAAATATCTAGTAGTAATAATAATTGCATGTTTCCAAAAGATTAAGTATCTATAGACAAATTTTTCACTTTAGCCAGAGGTGTTCTTTTTTGTGCGTGGACATTAACCAAAAAAGTGAATTTTATGTGGGCGGGTGAAACACAAATTATTAGTATTCACACGACGATAAACAAACAAAAGAGGCACACACTTGTGCCCTAAAAGCATAACCACATGTTGGTCGGTGTCCCCCCTGAATCCGAAATATATTCATATAATATAAGTTTATAGAAATGTTTTTTATAAACGAATATAAGAGAAAAACAAAAATATATATGTTTTAAGTATCAACTTGATAGAAAATGCCAATAGCATTTATATAACAAACAGAAACTATAATTTTATCGATCTGTTACTGTGGGCATATATGATGTCATGTCCTCTATGGTCGCATGATTTTTTTTTTAAAAACTCTATGGTCGCATGATATGATTTAGATAGTATCGTTATGTTTTTTTTTTGCCTGACCGCAATTGTGGTTGTTGGTGAACATAAAAATATCCTCACCAGAGAGAAAGGAGAGAAGAATTTGTGCGGTGATCTATAGAGAAATATGAACACAGAAATATATTAACACTATATGAGTTTTGGGCTACTCGTTTTTTAATAACCCTCCAAAAGTTGCAATTTCTGAAACCATTAGTTTGATTTCATATAGAAAAAGCCTCTTTTTTCCTTAAAAGAAACTGATTCAACTAAATATAGATAGATGACATAACTCTGTATAGTTTTATTTTATTTTTATTGAAACATTAAAAATAGATTTAGTGAAGATGCGTATACCATTCTATAGTTGAACATAATTATATATAGGGAAATTGCAATACAAGGTAACAGAGAAAAAACACATTGAAAATTCTTGGATAACAGGGAAAAAATATAGATATATATGTATCTACATATATATTTTTTGGATTAGATCAAAGCGCATTTAACTTCAGTTTTCACGTAGAAATTGATGTGATTTTTGGATTTTAATGATGATTTGTAGTATATTCTGTAATTTTTTTTGGTTTTATGGTAATCTTTTTTCAGCCTTTAATATTAAATCCAGATCATTAATGTTTTTCTACATTATGATTTACATAAGATATACTATATTTTTTGTTAGATAGCTAGTACGAAATATGCATAATAGGCAGATTTTTTTTTTTTGAGCATCAAATACATTAAACATGAATAATACAATAGAACAAACGCAGCAGATTATAAGACAATTTTTAAAAATAATAGTAACCGCACAATCGATTACTTCAACCATTTTTCTCCTAATTTAGCCACGTATCCGAAATTCATAATCATTTTTTTTCAAAAGGTTTTCCTTATTAACTATATTTCCTTTTAATGCCGTCAAAAAATATCATCCTTAATTTCTTAAAAGTGGCTCATATTATACAGTTTTTTCCCCTAAAAACATTATACAGTTTGTGTTACTCCTCCCACCTTTCGAAGTAAAAACTTGTTTTTTCTAACAACGTTTTGTTTATTTTAATTGCTTTATGGGGGTGGAGATTCCGCAAATCTGAGAGTTCTTTCTGACTGATCAGACAGATTTGATACAACTGGAAACTGCTTGTCTTCAATAAGTTCCCCAATTTTCTGTCCTATTTTTATTTTTCTTAAAACACTTTTATGCCTTTTTTCCATGACTTCCTGACAGGTCCTTTATAATATATATATATATATATATATATGTGTGTGTTTTCATGCATTTAAACCATTGTATACAACACATTCCTATATACGGCTACACATGCTTTCATTTTAAATGTATTCCCCACTCTTTTCCTATATTTAATTTGTTCGTTGAACTACTAATAATTTGTCAAGTTAAAATATATAAATAACATAATTAACTAAAAACTAAAAGTATAATATAGCATAATGAACTAAAAAGTTAAAGTGTATACATACATATTGGCTCGGGTATTAGGGTACTAGCCAAACCCATACTGATATATGTCTATATAATATCTTTTATTTAGCCAGATGAAGGATATAATGTCTTAGGTTTTATAACATGAGGTTGGATTACTAGTTAGTATTCTCTCTACAAACATTAGTTAAATTCGATTTATATGTTAGGATATAATTAAAGTTTTAAATCAAAAATTTGAAGAGACCAGTATTAATATATAAAAAGATATAAACAATTTATTAATTACTAATTATTTTTTGGTTAAAAACTTAAAATTAACCTAAATTTAATATGATAATCTATATTTTCTGATCAATAAAAAAATACTAACAATATATATATATATATACACATATATATAATCAATTTTTATAAAAGTAATTTTAATGAATATATATGGATAAATTGAAAATTAGAAAAGTAGAAAGAAAAATAGAGAGAAAAAAAGAAAAAAGTAGAAATATAATTTTTTCTAATTTTCAACTTATTAGTTGTCATGAGTTCAAATTACTCGTTTTATACATTTGAAATAGATCAAACATCATCTGTAGATTAAATAAAAGAATAAAATTGAAGAGAAAACAAAAAAGAAAAGAAAATTGAAGAGAAAACAAAAAGAACCGACTTTTTATAATTTTCGTAATTATCTATGTTGTATAGAGAAAAATACAAAATAAAACCAAAACAGCTCTACAAATACAGGCAAAAACAGAGGGCATTTGAAAGAAGCAAGTTGTCTCCTACTGTGTCTTTCTACACTCTGCCTTTTGCATACGTATTCGCACACTCACCTATGTACGGACTATTTTATTGTCCATTTAAAGTTGAATACATTCTCCCTAACAAAAAAAGAAAGAAAATACGTTTTTTATCCATCAGGCATCATTGTACACTGAATATATACAGCCTATTCCCACGCATCATTTGTAAACTGAACACACATTGTTAGTCTACTCTCATAAATCGTTACGGGATGACATAGTTACTAGTCCGGAAAGATCAACGTATTTATAAGCAATTTTATAACACACTCACTTGAGTGACACAATGAGATGTTTAATTGGTTCCATTTAGCTGAATTAATTAAGTTAATTAGAAAACTCTTAGTGGCTAGCTACTGTGTGAAGAAGAAAACGGAACCAATTTCTCCTTTTTTCTATAGCCAAAAAAAAAAAAATCTCCTTTTTCCAATATTTAGATGCTTAATCAGAAATCTGAACTTAATAGTTAATACCAAGTTGCCCTTGAGAAAGTAAATATCTATTTCTCATCATTTTTCTTATCATTTTAAAACATGCACCTTCGATCAAGCATGATCAACCATGATCAAAAATATATTTTATGATATCGTTGTTGGAGTCATGAGTGTTGACCAAAGTCTGATATTACCAAAAACAGGCTATATATAAAACCAAAATAAAAATGAAAATTCAGGGTTCTCATAGGAATAAAACAAACATGATAATAAAATAAGTATAATATTACAGGAAGAGCACAATTACATCTTACCTGTCAAATATAATAAAAAAAAGTATGGAGTACCCGTTAATTATAGTCATATTTTGCACGTACAAAATAAGATTAAATCGAGTGGCTACCCACTGTAAGCCATGTTTCCCTAACGTCATACGTAATAAATAATTGCACGGTTTCGTCTTGACCTTCGGTTTGGTTCGTCCTTCTTAATTAGTCTTTTCTTCTTTCTTTTTCGTGTTAGATCTTATGCTTGTTAAGAAAAATATTACTCAATGATATATTTACCATGTTGAAGATTTGATTAACGTCCAAAAAAGACTAGCAAATTTACCAAGTATATAGTATTTTCAAATTTAAAATAAGCTGTAATATTATTTTTGGAGTTAGTTCATTTTTATTTTGAAGTTACGGATCACTTTTTAAATTATTTATTATTCAATTTTTTGAACATAAATTGAAAAATTATTAAAAGGAAAAAAATAAGAAAAAGGAAAAAAACCCATAGTCAAATACATTTAATTCTATCAGTTGAGATGAATATAATATTAATACTTGAATATAATGTTATAATATAATCAAATTTAAGTTATAGAAAATTAAAGCATTTATAAAAAATACAAATGTCTCAAGATCTCTCATGATTTTCTGAAAGTTTCTCTTTTACCTATTTATTTATTTTTAGTTTAATGGTGAAGTACCATTGAAATACTTTTGATATAGATGCTATAAAGTTTTTACTTAAGACATTTTTTTTCTGAAAGTACTAAATTGAATAATTTTAGTTCAGTTAATATATTATACTATATTTTATGTAGAGGAATTTAGATATCGTAATAAACTATATCCAAATTAATCTTAAAAAGAATACTATATTAAAAATTTCTTAATACTATCAGCGTTATGGTGTCAACGGATTTATCAATATTTAAATTTTATCAAGTTGACAAAAATATATCGATATTTATGAGTTACTTATTATATTAATATTAAACTAAAACCTCTTACGAAACTATCCCTACAAAGATTTTACTCATTTTCATAACTCATAATTTTTGAAAACTTAGTGACAAAGAAAAACATTGTGATTTCTTTCGTGGAAGTGACAAAAAAAATCTTTTTAGGCATCTCTGTTGCATGACGCCAAAAATAGTCTAGCTCACGGAAGAGAATACAAACTAGTGAACTAGGTAAACGATAGGGAATTGATTGGATCGGGGAAATATCTACAACGTTATTTTAAGAAATTTAACAATTCCAATACTCTAAACAGGATGCAAACAATTTTTATAAAAGAGGCAGTAGATTTCAAATTTGTGAGGTACTTATTTGGGAGACGTTATTCAGAATTTAATTTTATTATGAAATTCCTGATGGAGTAGTATAGTTAGGGTATCTAAAATCGTTTTAATATCTTTTACAAGAAAAAACAGTTTTTCTTAATTGTTAAAAAGGATTACTAATCAGTTTAAATTCTTACTAGTTACTACAGCTGTACAAAAACAAGTTTTCTGAATGCTAACATAATGGTGAATTATGTTAGTCTATATGGTTTAATAATTGTGAATTAACATAGTATGTACATATATGTTTGTTCACTTGCAGTAGTTATCGAATCTTATGGTGAACCAGATAGCTAGTGTTTACTATGAAAATGTATAACTAATGTTACATGTACAATTTACACAGATTAATATTTATGATTTTTTTTCTTCACTGCACTATAAACCATTGTTCAAACTCAAACATATGTCGGGATAAGTGTATCCATGAAACCTGATAATTAAGCTATCCGAATTATTGCTTTTCAAAAACAAAGAATATTAGTTTAATATTTATTTATCTTTGATGATTTATAGAGCAGAAAGAGGGACAATCATAACCGACGGCTTTCTCGTTTAATTAATTTCAGGTTGCCGGTACAATTAATTTTTGCCTCTCTATTGTTCACATTAACTTTTTTTTTGGCAGTAATTATTAATTACATAATATATACTTCGGAACCAGTACAGTAACATTAGACTTATCCTGTAATCTGGTTTTCGTTTTTATGTGCCACCACCTTGTCATCACTTATAGGGAAAATTGTAATCAATTTATATTAATTTTCGTTAGTTAGGTCCATATTAATGTTCTTTAAACCTTTGAATTTTGAGACGGGCTTAGCCGACATTAAAGTATTAAATCAAAAAAGACTCGCATCAACCGACTAATAAATTTTAAATGAAACCGGACTTCGGTTGAGCAGAACCGGGATAATCCGTCTGCCACTCAACTGCATTCCAATAACTAAGATTGAACATATTGTTGGCAAGTGCAATTTCTGTTGTTGTTTGTTCGATAAAATTTTGAACAACTTTGGAGATTTGGATATATTGAAAAGAATATTAGATTAAAGTAAATATATTAACCGGTTTAAAACGGATAATCCATAGCCAACTTTTTTTTTAAGGTACCATTACCGCAAATTAAATTTGTTATGTTTAAAGCTTGAAACATGCATACAACGAATTTGTTTTCCCATGCAGATCAAAACGGATAAGGAATACTGTTAACTTTTTGTACACACATTCTATGACTATCCCTAGTGGCCAGTGGTCAAATATGATTTGCTTATTTGCTTGTTTGCTATATCTTCAAATGCAAAGCAAATTCTACAGTTTGTGTATCTCCACTCCAAAGTACGCGTTAACACTTATAGTCTAATAGTCTTGTACACATAGTGCTATAACAAAACATAGTATATGTTTAAATAATTCAAGCATCACAAAGCCTCTAAAAGATAAAGATAAACCACATGTAACTTAATAAACAAGGAAAAAAAATATATTATTTAAGAAATCCTTCTCCTATAAATTCATGGGTTTACACTCTAGTCACCACCTCTCACAAACTCATAAACATACAAAAACATTTCTTCTCTTCTATTACCCATAAGCAACAGAAAAAAGAAGAAGAACCAACTAAACAATTTCCATAATTTTGAAATCAAGCAATGGACCAAGAACAAACACCGCATAGCTCAACCGGCCACAGCCACTCACCCACTTCCTCCGCTTCCGGTTCCACCGCAACCGAACCGGTTCGGTCACGATGGTCACCTAAACCGGAACAAATACTCATACTTGAGTCGATCTTCAACAGTGGTATGGTTAACCCTCCCAAAGAAGAGACGGTAAGGATACGAAAGATGCTCGAGAAATTCGGCGCGGTGGGAGATGCAAATGTCTTCTATTGGTTTCAAAACCGGAGGTCAAGATCTCGCCGAAGGCAGCGGCAACTCCAGGCTGCAGCTGCAGCCGCGGCCGCAACCACCAATACTTGTGACCAGACCATGATGGTGAGCAACAGCTTGCCACAACATAGCGGGAGTGATTTGGGGTTCGGAGGTTGTAGCACTTCTTCTAGTTACTTATTTGGTGGGTCATTTCAAGTTCCTTCTTTTTTTCTTGGTCTTTCTTCTTCTCCTCCTTCTTGTTCAACCTCCTCTTCCACTTCTTCTTCAGCTAGCTCTTCTTCTTCTTCTTATGGCGGTGGATGTGATAATCATAACAATATTGGCATGGAGAATCTCTTGACAATGTCTGGTCAAATGGGTTATCATGAAGCTAATCAGCACCATTATCAACATCATAGCTCAAATGTCGAATCAATTTTGTGCCCATCTGATCAAAACTCCAATTATCACTACCAACAAGGTAAACAGAAACAAATTATTTGCATGCCTCCTTTTTTGCTTTGTAAACTGAAGTGCTTTGTCCTCTGAACCCTCTTTCTTTCCCCAAAAAGTCTCTAAAAGTAACATTTTAAAATTGTAAAAGTTGTTTTAAACGTAGGAAAAAAAAATCCAATTCTGGGTGGGTTTGAACCAAAGAACCGTTTTTTCTTTTAGTTGGGGATTTAATTAATAAGTAGCTTTTGTTAATTATATTTCTGATATAGCCTAACATTTTGTACTTGAGAGCAAGTTCTCGAATCTATTGTTTTCTTATATATACTATAAAAACAAAATCCTGAGGTTAATTTCTTTTCTTTTTGTCCCAAGGAAAAAACCTCTTACGTCTCACAATTTACTATAAAAGTCGTTTTAAAGGAAGAGCAAAAAAAATCAAATTTCATATATACTTTTTTTTTTGGGGTCTAAATGTTAAAATCAAATTTCATATAATTTTCGTCCAAAGAACTGACTTGTTGGAGTATTAGGTTAATTATACGTCCAATATTGCCTAATCTCGATCTAGATAGGTAGTTTTCCAATCTGAATTGTTTTACATATTACTAAATATATTTTTGAAATTCAGGGTCTATAACGGTGTTTATAAACGGAGTTCCGACTGAAGTAACGAGCGGAGGTATAGATATGAAAGCAACGTTTGGAGAAGATTTGGTTTTGGTGAATTCCTCAGGTGTACCTCTTCCTACTGATGAGTTTGGGTTTTTGATGCATAGCTTACAACATGGTGAAGCTTATTTCCTGGTAATAATTCCATCTCATATATAGTACTTTGGTTTATTTGTTTTTGTTTGATTTCAAATCGAATTCCTCGTGAACAGATTTATCACCTTATTTGTTTTTGAGCTTATTTTCTAATATCAAATAATTTGTTTTGTTCACTCTCTCCCTCTCTCCATCTTTCAATCCTCACTTTGATGTTGAAAATAGGAAATGAGATGGAACCCAATTGGAGTAAAGTCCTAAATTGTCTGCTACAATATATTTTAGTACCACAATTTAATAATATAAAGTCTTTCGTAAGAGAAACAGAATATAATGCTATTTGATGAGTGTCGGTTTGTGCAGTAAATGATATGCTTTTTTAAGACTTAATTTCTGTAACTGAAGTTTTGTGATTTGACGAGATTTTTCACATTTGGGTCAAAAGAATGAGATGGTATCTTTCATCTTTGTCATAACAATGTAACTTTTTTTAATAATTTTGATAAACGTGGTTTCAGACTTTCAGTTACGTACTAGTTTGAGCAAGTAATTTCTAATGCTTGTTATTATTAATTTTATAATGTCAAATGCTTATGTTCACTACTTTTATAAAGAAAAATAGAAATGAAAGTCTACATTTAATTATTTAATATGTTTACAACTGTTTATGAAATTAAATACCATATATTGTTAAGTTTCGTAGGTTTATCAGTCATAATGGATTAATTGGTAGTGAGTGATTGACAATTATCTAGTATATAGTATTTTAAGTCCCTTTCTAAATCCAAACTTTATTATTATTTTTTTGTCTTCTTATGTAAGTAAAACTATATATTTTGGGGGTACATATTAACATTATAATGGTGCAGTAAATTGTTTTATTGAATTCCTTTACATAATAAATATTGAGAAAATCTACTCTCTTCCTCTCTCTTCTCATGGTCAATTATATGATTCTCTTAGATATTTTGAGTGTTAAAAGCCGATTTGGCATTAGGGTTTCTTCTATCCGTCTCTCTCTTTCTTTCCTTGAACTAATTTAAATTTTGTTGGAATCCTGAAGAGATCTTTCATCAATTAGTTAGCGTTTATATGTTCCTTCTTTTTAAAGATCTTCTTCTTTTTTTGTTATTTGTTTTTTTCATTTTGCTATCGACAGGTTCCAAGGCAGACATGAACTGGATTTACTCTTGTGTTATGTGATGATTCAACAGATGCCTTGTTATTCTACCTTAGACTTTATGGCTGCGGTTCATCCATATTTTCTTTTCTTTTTGAATCTATCGTGTAATCAAAGTTTCTTTTGTTGTTTCTTAGTTTTGTAATTTATTTGAATAATAAAAAAAAAAAAAAGATGAAGTCAAAAGCTCTCTTCTAATTAAGGCGAAGAGATTTAGTTTTTGTATCAGTTATTTTGCAATATAATTTGTGCCTAGGGATCTCCAGGCTAGTTCGTGTGCAGAGTAGTTGCGTTGAACACTTTTCAGTTTATACATTAAATTAATGTTATATAAGATTGCATCTATGACTAAAATAATACCATTTGTTAAAAGTACGGTGTATTTGTTGACGATAGTTATAACCTTGGTATGTGTCATCAACAAGTCGAGCCATAGCATCAGGGATGATGTTTTGATTAGTCCATCGCAGCTAGTTATGTCATATTTGATGTCGGGGCGAAACTATTTTTTGTTTTTTTGTCGTTCGGGTTAACAAACTAGAATTGTAAACTATATTAAGTCATATTATCGAAAGAAAAGGAAAAAATATGGATGCATGTCTTTAAGAAAATGTTATAGTCTGCTATGTTTAGCTATTGTCAACAACATATATATTCCATCAGATTTGAATCCGGAAGATGTTACTGCGACAATATTATTACAAACTAATTATGATATGTTGTCGTCGGTTAGTGATGCCAATTTATTTACGTGGAAGTCGCCAATTGAAATCTGATTAATCAACTCAACTGTATTAGATAATTTTAATTTTAATTGACATAAAAACAAAACATTGATCCCGAAGTGCAAGATCAAAAGACTTGTATAATCATTGGAAGGAAAAAGTATACCTATATGGTTATGCTTTGAGTTTATCTATTAACAACTACAGTCGGACAAATTGTCACATTAATTAATTTAAGGATCCGTTCAATATAGTTAAGCAACTAGTTTTAAGATGGATAATTATTCTCACTTATTGAATAAGTTAACGTTATTATATTACATAATACTACCACTTTTTCAGATGATAATTAGTATTTCTAACAACCAAAATTCAAGTTAATTTCGAAATCCATTTTTGTTCTTGTTGAAAATAAATACTAATCTACTAAATTAAAATTAAAAAAATATTTTTTTGAAAATAATGTTAAATTAGAGAAGTGCAAGGAAAACTCAAATTGCATACTTATACGCAAATAAAATGAATAAAAAGATTAAATTTATGTGTAAATCAGTGGTTAATACTAAAATAAATTGGTGAACTATTCAAAATAGCAGTAATGCACTTTCATCTGTATTAGTTGAATCCACTAAAATAAAAACTATTAACTATTAAATGGAGTAAATGACACGTATATATAATTTGAATTATAAAATTATAATGAAGAATCGAAAACAGAATATAACATTCTCTAGACATACTAACACATCTCTTTACTTATTTTCATTTGTATTTGTATTTTAATTGTTTTCAAAAGGTTATAAAATTATCAATACTATTTTTTTCTACTTTGGTTCATTCACTTACTTCAAACTTTTGAATATTTACATAAATGCCATATACTTTTTTCTTTATATCCCAAAAAATCAATCTCCAAGTTATTGATATTTACATTTTTATAATTATAGCTATTGATACAACAGTTTTATATAAAATTATAAAATGTGCAATGACCCAGTAATGTATCTAATATAGAATAATTTTTCCGGGAGAACTAAACTATTGCATTAAAATTTTACAAGCAATTATGAAAATGTTCTCCAACAATGATTTTTATTTACAAAAAAAAATAATCCACTATTATTTAGTATATAGTCCATACTAAATAACACATGAAAATGCCTCACGTTATTGATTTTATAGTTAACCTTCTTTCAAAACTAATTCAAAACCCTCTAATTCGCTGTTGAATAATACCCATTACTAGTACATCAAGCACCTCTCTAAACGTAACTAAACATCATCTCTTGTGTTAACATCAAATGATACATCATATATGTCCTGAATATATGAATTTTGACAGATATAATTTAGAAATTAGTATGGTTTTTTATCTTACATTTATAATATTGTTTTTAAAATAACGAAAAATTCTTAAAAAAACAAACAATTAATTAGCTCAAATGCAACTCAGCCCCGATACAATATACAATAGATAGATAAAAAAAAAAAAAAAAAAGATAGATAGAATTTTTTTAAAATTCTTACAAACAAGATGGCTCTTATATTTTCTAATCTATGCGAAGTGGTAAAAGATTACCTTTAGTCATAAAGGAATACATACAACGTTTGGTGGTTTTATTTTAAACGGGAATTCAAAATTTGCATCTCAGTACATATAATTTGATTTATTTTTGTTTTGATTTAATAGATATTAGAAAAATGGAAGAGCATAAGACAGCTGGGTTCGTCAGAATTTTTATTCTTGTCGATTCCTGCTCTCCGAAACACAAACCTTAATTAACAAGTCGAAGCAAGATCTTAATCCGATAGTGAAGAAAAAAATCTTATTTTGTGCAAAGCTAAATTCCTCCCATTAGATCTAACCTTGTAAACATCAAGCGATCTATATCCGAAGGACAAAATCTATACATATTTGAGAATCAAAATATTGCATAGACACACATTGAAGAATTTTTTATATTAAAACATCTATAATCGCCTCCCTAATAATATATGAAGAAATATGATATGTACATATCACATATGGAGACATAATAAATATATATTAGTTAAATTAATTAGAAATCTATTATTAATTAAGTGGGATTAGAGATATGTGAAATGACATAAACATGGTTTTATAACAATGTAAACAATAATCATCATTATACTAGAAATTAGGTATATTTATTAGTATAATTTTGCAATTAAATCATGAAAATTAGAGATAATAAATATATATTAGTTAAATTAATTAGAAATCTATTATTAATTAAGTGGGATTAGAGATATGTGAAATGACATAAACATGGTTTTATAACAATGTAAACAATAATCATCATTATACTAGAAATTAGGTATATTTATTAGTATAATTTTGCAATTAAATCATGAAAATTATTTTATTTTAAATGATCTGTTATTATTCCACAGTATTATCAATCATAATAATGACTGTATATGGTTATGTGTTATATGTATACTTCAATAGTTGATTACATTATATGGTTATTGCGCAGTTAAAACTAATTTGGGTAGACGAAATAGGTAGAATTAAACAAGGTGAGAAACCTGTATAGAAAATCATAAAAGAATTTAATCTTGAACCTTAGACAGAAATATTCATTTTAGTTATTATAACGAGGGAAGAAGATTATTTTTATTATAATTACCAAAAAATATTATTTGTATTATTAACAATCTAATAATGCAATAAAATAATAAAGCCACTACGCGACAACACCGACCACTATAGCCAGTGAGTAGAAGACGCATGTTTGGTTAATTCTTGAATTCCGAACTCAAAGAAGGAAGCATATAGTATATATATTTGAAACTTACCATATAGATCTTTTTATACTCACTCCACACATTTTCCTATTGGCTACCATGTGGATAATTAATAAACCTTACTTTTACCGATCCTTTTGTTGTTGTCTATAACTATATTATAATTAGGAGACACAACCTCTTTCCCATTGTAGTTTGGAGCTTCCCACATATCCTATGTGACTATGTNACTTTGTTTTTTTTTTGGTTTTTTTTTCCTTCGATTGAAAAAAAAAAAAAAAAATCCTTCGTTTGTTAAAAAGTACTGCAAGAGTTGTGGACTAATTTTATGGAAATTTGCATTTAATAACTATAATAAAACTTATTTTCATAAAATATTTTTAAAAGTAACCAATATTTTCTATTTTTTCTCCCTCACTTTTTTATTTCTCTCTAGCCTTCTACTATTTTAAATTTTTTTTTAATTTTTTTATTTCACAAATTAACTCTAATATTATTATAATATACACTTTTTATTTATATATTGGGAAAAATATTATTTATGGGTTTCTGATCCAAAGTATGATTAACCTGTTTGGTAATACACTATCATATTCAATCCAATTTGGTTATTTTAAAATATTTTCAGATGCATCATGGTCATCTCGGTAATTATCTTATAGTTTTTTTAATTTTTCAAAATTCTTGAATTTTAAAAGCATATACAATTGAATCATTTTCAATTTTACTGTATTTTGTTATTCTAAATTACATTTTATAATAATTGTATTTTAACTCTATTCTATGTTCTATTCTATTTTCAGTGGCTAAATAATATATAAAATTTTTTTCCAAACATAAAATAAAAATTTTATAATTGAAGTAAAATTCAATTCTATTTTAGAGATAGTGGAATGTCCTCAATCATACACAATCCTAAATCTTTTTTATGCATCTTTCCAGTGTAGTTTATGATGTTTCTTCTTCGTCACTTTTTTGTATGGTGGAATCAATATCTGGTATATTAGACTCCGGTACATGTTAACTAGTATCAACGTAACAGTTTGGTGCACTATTTTCTAACTCCTGCGAAGCTAACAAACATGAAACCTAGATCAAAATCACTAAATTTTTGACAAAGGGCAACCAGACGTAACGTAGCCCAAATTAATTTTGTAATTTCTTGTCAGATACCGTCTTTGGACTTCAACTGTTGGCCCAAGATAATGTAGCCCAAATTATTGTAGGCTTCGCTAAATGTCGGCCTAGTAAAAACGTGGCAACTCTTTGTTCTTCGTTTCGGCTCAACGTGGCAACTCTTTGTTCTTCGTTTCGGCTCAACGTGGCAACTCTTTTGTCCTTCGTTATTTGTGATTTTGTTCTGCAATTTTTTTTTTTTTCTGTTAGTTTTGTATTGTTTTTTTGACCAATACTTTTGTACTTGTTTATGAGTATTTTCTACTTTCTAGTGCCAAAATATTTAAAGAGTGCAATCAAAAATTTTTTTAGTTTGATTCAGTAAAAGATCGTCATTCAGAGCCATTAGATTTTGTCAATTCAAGGTTCGGCTTCTAAGATTAAAATTTTAATATTTATATATAGGTATTTGTTGAAGAATTTCCACTATTCCCAAGTCTTCGGATCTCAAAAACTTTGTGCCAATTGGAGATTTTTTTTTCTTTTTTCCAGTAGTTAAGTTTTGCAATTAATATCGATTTGATTAGGCCAGACGCAACATCGTTAAAAATCAATTTCTGAAAGAGCTGTCAGGTTTCATCCCACGTAAACGTTGACAGACCAACTGACGGTGTGATTTGCACATTTAATTTACAGAATTACGTGTACTTTTCATCAGAAAGATGTATTTTTGTTAATTGAATTAAATATCGATTTAAGGATTAAATACTCAATAAGTAACTACCGACGTTACGTTATCTATGAACGCCCCAAGGTGGCAATACTATTTTCTAATAGTACTTGAGGACATGCTAATTTTTAGTTTCTATATGGGAATTACTTAACAGAGGCTGAAATTTGTGAGTACTCAGGGAAAAATGCCCTAGTAAAGAATTCCATATAATCATTACGTTTTTATCTTGAGTCAAAGTAAATCTTTCATAAGATTTTGACCATTTACTAAAATTCTGACTACCATTAACTGTCTACGCAAACTTTTCTACTATTTTGAAGAATTATTTCTTTCAAAATGATTGGAGCAGAACTATTTTATTAATTATATATCTTACGTTTTTTCTTGAGGTATTTTTAATTGATGATTTAAACTCAATTTTCTATTTATAATTTTGAAATGTAAAATTTTGATAAAATCATATATATGTATTAAAAAATATATGCAATAGAAAGATTATAAATTTATATTTTTAAATTTAAGTAACACCAGATTTTAATAAATGAGTTAATATCTTAATAACACCAAATTTAAAAATCTATAAAACATGATTTACAAATATCATATCCAATAACAACAGATTTTAATGCAGAATTCAGAATCGCAGATTGCATAAGAAGATTGTGTTTGGATTAGATTTCTATTAAATTTCCATGATCTAATAGTATTGTTTTCTAAAAAAATACTGTGATTGGTAAACAAATTATAAGATCGTTTTAATTGCCCCGCGTCTAAAGATCAACGTCGACGACTCAGTTTCTTCCTTCACAAGCGATAGAGAAGAAAGAGCGTGTTGTGTACAATCTCTTCTTTTTTCGGCGTTTTCATCGTTTCTCATCTACCACAAAATTTTTCTCATCACTCCATTAAATCTCACTTCGTTACTTTCTTTCTAAGTCCCCGTTTTTTTTTTTGTTCACAGATTTTATCTCCGGGGTTTTGGATGCACACAATCTTTCTTCCTCTTCTACGAATCTGTTCTGTCGTATTTTTCAGATTCTTGATATATGATTCTTTCTCCTTGGTAGTTTCTATGCAAATATCATCTTTCTCCAATCTCTTGTTATAGCTTCCTAGAGATGGTCGAGAGATCAAACTCACGGTATCACGGAATACTCATCACCCGAAAATCGATCATCTTCCTGTTGATATCAATCCTCTCCGTCCTCTCCTGGTTCTTAATCCTTTCTTCCACAAACCCTAACCGAGTTCTTGATTACATCTCAGTCTCAGAAACCACGGATTCCCTTCTCAAAGTCGTCAAGAGCTCGGAGAATTCTCTCCAAGAAAGCGATGCGGACTCGCCAAATCCTCAAAGCAGAGAAGATGAAAGCAGAGGAGGAGCAAAAACGGAGGACGTCGAAGAAACCCTCCGGTGCACCCAGAAGGTCTCTGCTTCTCCAGCGCCTTTGAAAGTCTACATGTATGATATGAGTCCAGAGTTTCATTTTGGGTTATTAGGTTGGAAACCTGAGAGTAACGACGTCGTTTGGCCTGACATCAGAGTCAATGTTCCTTACCATCCAGGTGGGCTTAACTTGCAGCACAGTGTTGAGTATTGGCTGACATTAGATCTTTTGTTCTCTGAGCTTTCGGAAGATTCTAGAAGTTCTCGTGTTGCGATACGTGTGAAGAACTCGAGCGAAGCTGATGTTGTTTTCGTGCCGTTCTTCTCGTCATTGAGCTATAACCGATTCTCTAAGGTTACCGAAAAGCAGAAGAAGAGCCGAGACAGAGAATTGCAGGTTACTACGTCCACAACCAAATCTTTTTGTTTATTTTTCTTCAGAAGTTTTTTTTCTTTTTTTTACATTTCTCAACAGAGTCACACCACATTGTTGCGTAGACGTCTTCAAAAACAAATAATTTTCTCATTAGACAGTTTTCAAACTATAAGAAATATAATTTTCATGGTAGGAAAAAGTATTCTCATCAGATATTTTTGGAAATCGCAAAAACATTTCACGTTACGGGTTTGCGTTTACATTGTTGAAAGATTAGTTGTAGTGTCATCTGAAAGAAAGTACCCCAAACGAAAAATGGAACCAAGACTGTTGTAGTTACACATCGAAAAACTCTTATGTCGATCTTTTATTTTCGACAGGACAATGTGGTGAAATTCGTGATGGCACAAAAGGAGTGGAAGATCTCGGGAGGGAAGGATCATGTGATAATGGCACACCATCCTAATAGTATGTCGACGGCAAGGCATAAACTATATCCGGCGATGTTTGTAGTCGCTGACTTTGGTAGATACTCGCCACGTGTCGCTAATATTGACAAAGACATTGTGGCTCCATACAAACACCTTGTACCGTCATACGCTAATGACACATCGGGCTTTAATGGCCGTCCAATGTTGCTCTACTTTCAAGGAGCCATCTACCGTAAAGCTGTAAGTGCTTGTTTAGTTATAGAAGTATCATTTAACTATTTATGTGGATACCACAGATTCGAAACCTAGACTAAGCCTAAGTAGGTGCTTCGGGTACATTGGCGAGTTTCGAATGAACTAAAAACCACTATGCCAAACTAGAAAAAATTGATTTTATCAGCCTTGGAAAACTTCAGATTTGGTTTGATTTTGATTAGGTTTGACTTTGAGGTTTGGTTCTATACATATAACTTTTTTATATTAAAAATGATATTGAGTACTTATAGTTAGTTAACATATAATCTTCTATGTGGTTTAACCATTTGTATAGAATTATAAGTTGGTTATAAAGATTCAATTCAGATGATCATTCCAAAGACGAGTGCTTAGGTCTTGAAGATACTCACAAACTTGGCAGAAAATCTACTAAAAGTTTGTGAGTGCGTGTGTAAGAGTCATGTTTTGTTCATCAACTTTTAAGTTTTAAAGTGAAATACAGTTTGAACCTTTCCTCGTATGGTTGTATTTTATAAAAATGCATTATGAAAATCAATTTTTGATTTGATAACAATCTTGTAGGGTGGATTCGTGAGACATGAGCTATATTACCTTCTGAAAGAAGAAAAAGACGTCCACTTCTCTTTTGGCAGTGTACGAAATCACGGCATAGCCAAAGCCGGAGAAGGAATGCGATCATCGAAGTTCTGCCTCAACATCGCGGGAGATACTCCGTCCTCGAACCGTCTATTCGACGCCATAGCTAGTCACTGTATTCCCGTGATTATCAGCGATGACATCGAGTTACCTTACGAGGATGTTCTCAACTACAACGAGTTCTGCATCTTTGTCCGATCATCAGATGCTTTAAAGAAAGGATTTTTGATGGGTCTTGTGAGGAATATTGGGAGAGAAGAGTGGAATAAAATGTGGCAGCGGTTGAAGGAGGTTGAGAGGTATTTTGATTTGCGTTTTCCGGCGAAGGATGATGACCGACATTATGGAGTTCAGATGATTTGGAAAGCTGTGGCGAGGAAAGCTCCGTTGGTGAAGATGAAGGTTCATAGGTTTCAGAGGTTTACAAGGCCTTTTTCACAGTTTAAGTGAAGATTTGAGGTTTCTTGATCCTTGTCAGGATTGGGGAGTTGATTTAGGTAGAAATATAATGAATATAATTTCAATTCAACTATGTGAATGTTTTTTTTGAATGTCTGATGTTTATACTCGGCCATGTTAGATGATGGTTGATGACTTGGAAAATGATGGTTTATACACGATCAGATAAGTGTGACAAAAAAATAGAGTTTATTTCTGAGGAGGGAAAATGTATTCTAACTTTTTATACAATGTCGAAAAACAAACTTTTTAATTTATGAGGAGTTAAGTTCACTTTGGTTATACTGAGATAATTTTTCTAATAAGTAATCATATTTTCTTTCGAACAGTGCATTATGTTAAATTTGAATTCAGATTATGACTCAACAACAGGAATAAAAATCACTAAGCTACATGTCTTGGCGAAATCAGGTTCATTTCAAAAATGTAGTCCGACCATGGTTCGTTTAAACGGCCAACACCGATAGAGGCAGCTCTCGCTATTATAGACCTAACGTGTGGCACAAGTCCCTTACTTAAAAATATTATTTTGCCCACGCCTCTCTCTCGTCATACGGAGAATATTAATATAAAATGTTTCAAGAGTCGATATTTGAGACTCGAGATTCGGTGAAAGTTAATAGAAAATGAATCAAGAGTCGAGATTTGATGTTGAACTAAAAACTATATAAACAAATGAACTCCAAAAACATATTTTCCCTTACGACGACTACAATTTTGATGCTAATATTCGTGTGTATTATATGAAGATGGCCAGCAGAGCAGTGCTACCAAAAAGCGAAGCAACTTGTTCTTGTTTAGACCTAACTTGTACATAAGTTACGCCTTTATTCATTACTTATTACATGACTACATATATCGGTGGCTTACATTCTCTTAAAGATATAAAAGAACACACACAGTACTTATATGATAGGTGAAACGGAGTTGTGGAAATGATATTATATTTTCTTCTCCCATCATTTATAACTCCTTCCTTGATTCCAAATCTACCTTAGACTGAATCGGGACTTTCTCAAGGAGTTTTGAGAGCCACTTGGCAGATTGTTTCTCGTGTCGTCCCAAATTGTGTGCATAGTCTACATAGTACAGTCCAGACCTCGTCTTGTATCCATCTTCCCACTCTAGTCCATCCATAAGCGACCAGACAAAGTAACCTTTAACATTAACCTTGTCCTCGCTACAAAAACAAAATAAAAGCATTGTTTTGGTCACCAAATCCATCAACCAGAGAACTAGAGAAGAAGAAGAAGAAGAAACAAAGTCTTTTGGGAACTGTGAAAAAAAAGACTCACCAGACTGCTCCGTGTAATGCCATGAGATGTCTCATATGATAATACTTCCTGTTATTGTCGCTGAGCGCATCGGGAAGTCCATCTTTCTCTCCAAGTGTCTCCTTGTACCCTGAAAATGCAATGGATTTGAGCACTCCAACTAAGGAAAGCAGAGAGGAAAAAGCCAATGGCTTACCGTTTCCAGTGACGATAATTTCTGGATCATCATAGTTCTCTTTGATGTATTTTAGAACTTTTCTTAACCCGTCTGCGCAAACAGGATATTTCGCAGCAGCCGGCTGAAATATCATCAGCAAAACATGAGAAAGATTTTTAGGAAAAAGCTCAACATTAAGTAAAACAAAGAGAAACATAGTGTAGATGACGCATATATAATACCTGAGAACCAATCTTGTATCCATCTGGGTTTTGTGCTGCAAATAAAGCAAAGAAAAAGATTAGAAAGAAGATCACTAATCATCAAAGCAAGGAAATTTTTTTCTTAATAGTTAGAAAAGCAGAGCATACAATGTAATTGGAAGCGATAGTCAGCCTCCCAACTCGGTTTCTCTGGATCAACATTGTCCACATGAGCAACAAAAGCAGAAGTGAAGTAATTGATACCAAAAAAGTCATAAGAACCCTTCAGTTTCTCCTTCTGCTCGGGCGTAAACGATGGTAACCGAGTACCAATGTTATCTTTCATGGTCTGAGGGTAATCTCCATGTGTTATTGGTTCCATATGCCTGCGAGCAATTATCAGAATCCAAATTCACAACAGTTAGCTTAACTCAATCTTTCTGAAGACTACTCACCAGCCCAAAGTGAAATCCATAGCTCTCTTCACTGTGTCCTCTGAAGTATTCTTATCGTAAGGCTCAAACCACATTGGACTCTGAATGATTCCAATCTTTCCATCTTTGCACTGTTTGATTTGAATCCACACACTAGATCAATAGAAATTCATATGTCTCGCATATATTATATATATATATATATATATATATATATATTGGTTCTTAAGATTTTTACCTTTGTACATTTCCTGAATTCTTCCACAGCTTCGGCATGAGCCAACAACAAATTGTGACTAACGGTGTAGACTTCATGTCCAGAATCTCCGGCAACGCATTTGTCATTGACATACTTAGAACATCTTCCTGGTGCTTTCTCTCCAGTGTCGTATCCACCAAGGCTAAATTCATAAGGCTCGTTTATAGTAACCCAATGCTTCACTCTATCACCATATTCATTGAAAGCAAATTTTGCAAACTCCCGGAAATCCTCCCTATCCATCCAATGAGCATACAAATTCATGATCAGTGCCTCGGGCAACATAACTATTTTTTAACAAAAACTAATATCTGGCTTTTAAAAGACTTACAAGATACGGTCACTCAAGAAACCGCCATATTCATCCTCGAGGGCCTGAGGTACATCCCATTGAAACAAGGTAACCAAAGGCGTTACACCTACAAAATATCCAATCAAGAATGGGACTTTAGCCACATGCTAAAAGGAAGAAATGATAGTTTGGTATGACAAATGATAGTTTGGCAGAAGTAATAATGACCATTTGCAATGAGCTCGTTGATAAGATCATTATAGAATTTAACTCCAGTTTCACTCACTCCCTTGTCCTTTCTCCCATCTGATTGTTCAGCAATAAAATTAAGAATCAAACAAATTGATTAGAGAGAGAGAGTGACTCGGTACATCTCATATAATTTGTCAAAAATTCAAATCATAAACCAAACAAAATGAGTTTTAATTTGTCTTACGAGGAAATATTCTTGACCAAGAAATGGAGAACCTAAAGGCGTCCATGTTCAACTTTTTCAATAGTTGAACATCCTCCTGCAAAATTTTAAAGGAAATATGAACACCACCATTAACTGTTTACACACTTAAAACTTGATTGTGAGCCTATAGATAACATTGTTCATACAACACCGAATATATACGTACCTTGTAATGATGATAGAAATCAACTCCCAGCCTGCCATCAAGGTTATCGTTCTTTTCTGCAGATTTAAGTCACAAGCTCACGAATTAGTCTCAGGACTTGTACATAGAGAAACAGAACCCATCTAATCACACTTTTTTCATAATCTTCTGATTTAGTAGAAGAGGAGGAAAGACCTGAATGTTTACGAGTGAATGAGTCCCAAATGCTGAAACCACGGCCTCCTTCTTCTAGTGCACCTTCATGCTACACGAAAAAAATCAAGCAAAATTAGAAACAAAGTTTTCTCAGAATCAACAGTAAGTCAAAACCAGAGCATCAAAGAGGACTAACAGTGAATGTGACTTATACAAGAAGGGATCTTAGGCACAAATCACTAAAATTAGAAACTTGAAAATGACATATTGGTCTACACAGCTTCGTATTTCTTAAACTCTAGCTGACCAAAGTAACGAACTCCCTTTACAAATGGATAAAGCTTTCAACTTTTCCCTTATAAGCTTCAATCATTTCACTATAATTGCCAAATTCCATTTCTTTAAATAGAAAACGGAGAGTAGATCCGGCAACAAAACGTCTAAAAGAACCACTGTAAAGTCAACGGAGATATATTCAACAATTTACCTGGAAGGCAGAAGTGGTAGCACCGAACAAGAAACCAACGGGAAAGCTTCCTCGACCAAACGTGGAACTCTCGGGACAAACTGGTCCACCATCGACCGTGGTCGGATAAGCAATCACGGCGAGAAGCAAACCCAGAAAGAGAATCGCTTTGAGTGCCATCTTTTTTTTTTTAATGCTGTACGTGAAAATCGTGTTGGATTATTTATAAGGACGGAGATGAGGAATCAAAAATATTTAAAAATTCATCCATCCAATACTTCGAGGCGAAGATTAAAGCAATGTGAGTGAGACGTGTGTGACAAATGACTTAAATAAATACATTATCTTTTAAATTTAATTTCGATTTCTTAGCCTTGTCTTGTCGATAATAGAAACTAGAAAGTAGATAGAAACGTCGTTAAGGTTCTTTTGTTACCCACGGTAAGAAAATGGTAACGAACATATATGTAGCTGGTGTTGGTTGGTACATAATTAATTATGGAAAGCATAACCACTACAGTATTTCCCAAATTAATAGAAAAATTTGGATTTATGAAAATTGCAATGGTTAATCATGTACATGATGCTAGAAACTGTTTCTTAATTCATTCATTAAAGTTAGTTGGTCGGACCGACATAAAAAGTAAATATCTGATTACAGTGGTTATTCGAATGACACGTGTATTTTCCTTCATTAAAAAATTTGAAGATTTATTTATTCTTGCGAGAGGAAAATTAAATACAAAAAAAATAATAATTAGAGAAACGAAAAACCTTATCAAAAATCCCTTAAACCTCGCCGAAACGACGAAGAATGGCATTCGCGTCTCCGTCGCTCCGTCTTCTTCCTCACTGCCCCTTCGCTGTAATAACCCCAAAACGGCACCGTTTCTTATCCTTTAACCATGAATCTTCATCATCTTTTCCTGTCAGAACTCCGGCATCTTCCCTCGCCCTCGGCGCCGTCTCCGGGAAATCTTCTACAGGGACAAAACCGAAATCTAAATCGAAAGCGAAACCGCCTCCAGTTACTACTACAGTGGCTGAAGATGAAGACATAGTCCAAGTAGGAGCACAGGAATCAGAAATGGTCAACATTGCCGAAGATGTGACTCAAGTGAGTTCAAAAGGATTCAACTTTATTGAGCAAATTTTAGTCCTTTTTGTTGAAATTTGGAATTTTGATTTTGGGTCATAGTTGATTGGAAGCACACCAATGGTGTATCTCAATAGAGTCACTGATGGGTGTGTGGCGGACATTGCTGCAAAGCTCGAATCAATGGAGCCTTGTAGAAGCGTCAAGGATAGGTCAGAAACATTCTTCGTCCTGTCTCTACTCTATCTTCATACCGGACATTAGGCTATTTGATTGTGTTTCATGGCTGACTTTGATCTTGTGGAGTGAATATTTCTCTAAAGTACTTCCCTTTCTGCAGGATCGGTCTTAGCATGATTAACGAGGCAGAAGACAGAGGAGCCATAAGTCCAAGAAAGGTTATTGCGCATATCTTTATTTGCCTTTCCATAGTTTGAATGTTTTGATATCTGCGACATTGTAGATTGCTGATTTGATAGTATCAATTATCAAAGCAGAGTGTATTAGTTGAGCCAACAACCGGAAACACTGGCCTGGGGATTGCTTTTGTGGCTGCAGCTAAAGGCTACAAACTTATAGTGACTATGCCAGCTTCGATAAACGTTGAAAGAAGGATGCTTTTACGCGCACTAGGAGCAGAGATTGTGCTAACGAATCCAGAGAAAGGTCTCAAAGGTGCAGTGGATAAAGCCAAAGAGATTGTTCTCAAGACAAAGAACGCATATATGTTTCAGCAATTTGATAATACGGCAAATACAAAGGTAAAAGACTTATCGAGCTCTTACTCTTTTGTTCGAGCTTAGGATTTTGTGGGACTAATAAGATGTTTTTCTTTGTGGTAAGATCCATTTTGAAACTACAGGACCAGAGATCTGGGAAGATACAATGGGTAATGTCGATATATTTGTTGCCGGAATTGGAACTGGTGGTACTGTAACAGGCACAGGAAGTTTCTTGAAAATGATGAACAGTGATATTAAGGTCTTTTCTCTTTCTCATGCTTTACGATTTCTGGTTTAAACTTATGATTTCCTTAGTTCTAAACATCCTTAAAACATAGGTAGTTGGTGTTGAACCATCAGAAAGAAGTGTGATTTCTGGAGACAGTCCTGGTAAGTAACATTGGTCAGGCTTACAATTTGTTTCTTTTAACTTCGGCATCTAACTTACACAACACTATTTTACACATTTTTTTTTTCAGGTTACGTACCGGGAATCTTGGATGTTAAGTTACTGGACGAAGTGTTTAAGGTTAGCAATAATTTCACCTGAACATTTTCAAACGATACAAGTAACAACTAGCGACAATATATTTATAGAGCTGATCCTTCGAAATGCTTATAGGTTAGCAATGAGGAAGCAATTGAGATGGCAAGAAGACTAGCTTTGGAGGAAGGATTGCTGGTATATACAGTAATCTCTTATTGTTTCTCTCTTCTTTCTTCTACACAACATTGGGTTGATTTTGCCGGAACATAATACACATTAGGTCGGGATTTCGTCTGGAGCGGCTGCAGTAGCAGCAATCAGCTTGGCTAAAAGAGCTGAGAATGCCGGAAAACTTATCACGGTAAGGAAAGACAGATTTTGTTTCCAGTAATCATGTTTCGTGGTTTTGTTTCAGCTCTAATAGATTTCATGAGAATAGGTTCTGTTTCCGAGCCATGGGGAGCGGTATATCACAACGGCTCTGTTTAGTTCCATCCACAAAGAGGTTCAAGAGATGAGCCATTAGTAGCAGTTATCAGTAAACCCCTAAGTAGTATGTAAACGACAAATCTCTCTATGCAACTTGAAAACGGAGAGGTAAAAGTCGCTGCTTTTGTGTTTTTCATTTTCATCCCAAAGTTTGTAACTGATTGTTGCGACAGTTTAACAAGCCTTTACAGGTTTTGGGAAGGCCATGCGGTAAGAGCTGCGGGGATTAAGAGATGAACATGTCTCGAGATCAAACATTTTTTTTTCCAAAGATTTTGTGTTGTATAGAAGATCAGAGACCATGTTGCCCTATTGCTTCTTCTTCTCGCTCATGTCTTGGAAGTTCGATTCCTATAGATCTCAATTTAGCCATAGACTGTCTTCATTACTAATTCAAATTGTTGATATGTTCACGCACTTACATATGTCTATAGGCTAGATAATCAATGTGTTACTGCCAGTCTGCCACTAAGAGTAAACTGGATAAAAGACTGCTTATGAGAGCTCGAATCGTAACAGATTGACTTTAACAAGAAAACAAACACTGGCTATAAGTAGTAGGATCAGGACAGGACTTGTGGGGCCTGGTGGTCCATTTTGCCCTCTCAGTCCATTTCACTCAAGTAGAATAAAAATGGATTCGTATGCATAAGGGCCCCCAACTAAATAAAAAAATACAGCCCAACTCTGGATATATGAGCGAGTCATATAAATTGTAAGACCAAAATTATTGCAGAATATATATACTGGCAGCAAATAAAGAAGAACAGAAGNAAAAAAAAAAAAAAAAAAAAAAAAAAAAGGTTTTTTTTTTTTTTTTTTTTTTTTTTTTTACTGTTACATCTAGGTTTCTCTAAAGAAAGAAAGATTTTTTTGTTTCTTTCAAGAAATGAGACACGAGTGCATTTTCAAAGGGACAAGAGTCACACATGGACGATACTGCCTCGAATGTGTATGCGTGTCACGTACAGCGAATTAATTGTCTCCTTACTTGCATAACGTGGAGTCTCCATAGGTCCCACCTTTTTATCCGTTTAAACCGAAATCGTAGAAACAGCATATACTCTTGTTCTCTAAGTAAAAAGGGACGTAGTTTTGTTGACATGTAAATGGGGGACTAATTCGGAAATGGGGAACTAAATGTATATATATATATATATATATATATATATATATATTTATGAAAAAGATGGAGCGGTGTCGACAAAAATCATCCGATTGCAATCCCGCACGAGCAAAGAATGTGATTGGACCCTAAAATTAGGGGGAAACTAGTTACAAAACCTCCTTTCATTTTACTCTTTTGTCAAGATCACAAAATCTAAATTTTATTTTCAACTTGGTTAATTATCCAGTTTCCTAATATAAAAAGTAATAGACCGACAGACTCACAAAGTCAAATTCTTTCTATGTAAGTTTTTAACTTTTTTTTTTTCACATACGAGTATATGTAAACAGATATATAAGTTTGTCAAGTTACTCTAGTATGCTCGTTTCTATCTTCTATATCTCTCAGTAGATATCTAGAAGTTTCAGTTCTATTCTGACATATTTTCCTAAAAGAGGAAAAAGGTAAATTTCCGTCTCCAAATCCTCTTTTTCTTTTGAAAGAATTTCAGTCTCCAATTTCTTTTCATTTCTTCATTATATTCTATGACATTTTTTGTTGATGATTTCGCCGAGCTGTTTCTCTCTCTTCTAGGGTCTTCCTGACTTTTGAGTCTTTTCTCTTGAACTAAGGTAATTAATCCTTGAATACTTCACAGATTGAGTAGATATATACACCGGAAGTTTACGTGAGTATGTAATGAATCCTCGAGCAAGGGATGAGTTTAAAGAAGCGCACTTTTTTATCTTTGAGTTTATCCTCGTTGACATAATAAATGTCTATCAGAGAGGGGATTGGAAAAGTATGAAATAATGTTATTTATACAGCACAGAGAGATGTTGTGACAATTTTAGATCTTCTTATTAGATTGTCGAGAACTTTATATTATTTAGTTTGGATACAGAAAAAAAAAAACTCTGTTTAGCTTTGGTATAATCGGAATCGCCGCGATTATGCGTTTAAGCTCTTTCGGAACTGCGCGCAAATAAAATAGCTGCGAAATGAAGTGGATAGTACGGAATCATTCTTCGTGTCTTTTGAAATAGTACAAATATTGACTTTACAAGTCGTGGAAGTTCAAATGCAATTTTTTTTTGTTTTTTATATCTTTCCTGTAAAATTGTGTCATTGATGTCATACTGGAATATACGTGTGTGATTGGTAAGTCCACGTGGGTACATCTTCTACTCGTACGTCTTTACTCTTGGTTTTATGATGATTAGTATTTCATCCGCCTTATTTGTTTAAACATATTCGACATAATAACTAATTGTATTCGTATTGATTATTTCAGATTAGAGTTAAAGAACGGAAGAGAGCAAAACCAAAAAAATGAGCACTCAAGGACAAATGGAGGAGAGGCTATTACGTGTAGGATCAGACGCTAAGGGTCAGAGCAACAGTGTGGAGAGTCTCTATTTGAGAGCAAAGGTTTGGAGCGAAGTAAGGAAAATGTGGAGAATAGCATTACCTTCGTCTTTGTTCCGAATGACTTCGTTTGGGAGCATCATTGTGGCTCAAGCCTTTATCGGTCACTCCTCTGAGTTGGGTCTAGCCGCTTACGCTCTCCTCCAAAGCACATTCATTCGCTTTCTCTACGGTCTAACGGTATACAAACTGCTAGTCTCAGTTTAGTCTACATTTCGATATGGAAGAAACTGTTTATTAAATAGAAATAGTCTTTTTAGTCTTTCTGGTGTTAATATATAGGGCGGTATGTCAAGTGCGACGGAGACCTTATGCGGGCAAGCATACGGTGCAGAACAGTACCACACAATGGGGATATATTTACAACGTTCATGGATTGTGGACATGGCCGTGACCACTTTGTTCCTACCCTTTATCATATTTGCAGGTCGCATTCTCCGTCTATTAGGCCAAAATGTTGCTATCACGAGGACCGTTGATGAGATATATCCTTGGATGATCCCTTATGTCTATAGCTTAATCTTCTCTATGACTATGCAAATGTACCTCCAAGCACAAATGAGGAACGCTATTGTAGGCGTTCTCTCGACCTTGTCATTGGCTCTTGACCTCCTGGTCACGTGGTGGTGCGTGAGTTTTATGGGGATGGGGATTGGTGGTGCGCTCCTCGGGCTTAATGTGAGCTCGTGGGCTTTGGTATTAGCCGAGTTTGTGTACGTTTTTGGTGGGTGGTGTCCGTTCACTTGGACTGGATTTAGCACTGCGGCTTTTGTTGACCTTATTCCTATGCTTAAGCTCTCCATTTCTTCAGGCTTCATGATCTGGTAATTACAAAGCTTTTCGTTTTTTCGTTTAAAAAAAAATTCTTATATGTTAATATCATAAAGACGATATATAACACAAGTGCTACACAAGCCCAACGCTTGAAGAGGGATCCTTTTTGGCTTAGAAACTAGTTATATTATACTAAGAATGGTAATACTTCTAATAATCTTCTTCTTTTTCATTCTCAAACAGCTTAGAGTATTGGTACCTGAGTATCCTTGTCTTAATGGCTGGTTACACAAAAGATGCGAATATCGCAATCTCTGCTTTTTCAATATGGTAAGAGTCAAAATCTTCCTAGCCATTTACAGGTTTTCCAAGTAATCTTAGTTTCATTCAAGAAGCTAAACAATCTGAACTAAATCATCTTGAAAATTTTCAGCCAATACATATATACATGGGAACTCAACATATGCCTTGGCTTCTTGGGTGCGGCTTGGTAATGCTCAAGTTTAATTGTAAAATGTCCCATCTAAAAATATTTCATAGGTTATATTGCTTATTTGCATATCTAACTAACTGATCGTAGCGTCCGTGTGGCTAACGAGTTGGGGAAAGGAGACGCAGCTGCAGTGAGATTCTCTATCAAAGTGATACTCACAGTATCAACAATTATGGGAGTGATATTTTCTGTTCTATGTTTAGCATTCTGCGGTCAGATTTCGTATCTGTTTTCCAATAGCAAAGAGGTTTCGGAAGCAGTGGATGATCTATCGATGATCCTTGCCGTATCAATTTTACTCAACAGCATTCAACCTATACTCTCAGGTCACAATAAAAACAAAATTCCTATACATATGTTTTATACTTACATATCGGTTTGGTTCTGTTTACATGTCTGGTAACTAATTAATTACTAGATAAATTTAAAATGGTGTAAATGTTATAAAATAAAATAAAAAACAGGTGTGGCAGTTGGAGCAGGGATGCAGAGTATAGTGGCAGTTGTGAACTTAGTTTCATATTATGCAGTTGGTATTCCGTTGGGTCTCATCCTTACTTATGTTTTCCATCTTGGTGTTAAGGTACTAATTCAAAATTCGAATTTCTTCCTTTCTTAATTTTGCATAGTACAAAAAAAATACACTTGTAAGTGGAATAAATTTCATTGTCTGCTTTGTAGGGACTATGGTCTGGAATGTTGGCTGGTATTGCGATCCAAACAGCGATATTGTGTTATATCATTTACAGAACTGACTGGGAATTAGAGGTAAGCAATCAAATATTTATTCTTCTTTGAGGTGGAGACAAATATGTAATATGAGAATTCTTGAAAATTTTATTTTGTAGGTTAAAAAGACAAGCGAACGTATGAAAGTGTGGACCTTGAAGCCATCTGATGAAGAGTCGAATCCTATAAGAGTAGATGAGAGGAAGTGAGAAGTGTGTAGTATATGCATTGTTCCCTTTTTATTGTAAAAGAAAAAGTAAATATTTTTTTTATGAGGTTAATTATGCAACTCTCGTTGCTATACAGCAAGGTCCTTTAGCTTTACTTACGCTATCCTCCACCATTACAGGATCCAGGATGGTCTATTCTTCAAATCCATTAGCAAGTACCGAAATTTTAATGAATGAGATTAAACTAATGGAGGCATTTTGGTTAGTTTTCTTCTAAACTGTCTTTCTAAACAGTCTTATGATATAAAATTTTATGGGACTTGGTTTTAGGAAGGAAATAGTACCAATATCTTATATTGGACAACAAAACGGTATTTCACTAATGGCTTAAGTGGAATCGTTTGATACCATGTGCAATATCTATCATTCGCTATTAAAAGAAGGAAGACCAAATGATTGGAACCTCTAACTTATGTTCATCAACAAAGGATATTCCAGTTACATGTTGTCTTTAAACTTTAGTGTCAATTAGATAGGCAAAGAATTTGATTTTTTCAGCAAAATGACGTTGTTTTCTAAATTTCTCCCGAATAGACAGAAAAAAAAACAAATTATTTGCCGAGCAATTTCAGCAAAAACTGATTATTTATTACACTGAATTTCTCATATTAATATATAAATACAGATAGAAATTATAGGAAAATTGAAAGTAAATAAAAGAAAAGAAAGAAATTATTATTTGTACAATAGATTGAAAGCAGGCAAATCTCTGATGCTCGAAACATCCTCCAGCGCCAACTCACGTTCCAATTGTGCCCTCGTTGATTTCAGAACTTCCTGCCAATTTTTTTTTTTTTTAAACGGTTAACACATAACCAAACCGAAAATTCGAAACTGTAAACAAGCTTTGTTCAAAGACATTTACATTAAATTCCATGTAAGAAGCTCGTTTGGCAAGCCATTGTGCATCCATCATTTGGAAAGCTATACAGTAAAGATTATCGAACGCCATTTCGTCTTCCTCCAGAAACTCCAAGAACCTTATCCCGGCTATCGTTGATGGTTTACCTGAGACACAACCACAAATTCAGACACCTTTAACTGTTTGATATCCTCGGTTTCACGGCTAATAGAAGGGAAAAGGAAGAGGAAATTTCTCGAGCATTTTACCTGACTGAAGATCTAACATTTGTGCCAGCATGAATGAGATATTGATGCCAGCGACTGCGAAAGGATATTCCCATTCGGCTCTTGTTCCATCTTGTTTATGTAACAATCTTTGGAATGATTCCTGTCATGATGAAAAGATAACTCTTGTTAGATATGTTGCAATTCAGAGATAAATTTACATAGAACCAGCAACTTTGGCATTGGTTCTCTTTAGAAAATGTTCCTTGTTTAAGAAGCATGTGAAAATCAAAGATGTAGATGTGAATGAGAGAAGCATCACAAACCGGATAGGTCTTTGCAAAGAAGATTAGATTCTCCAGTGATATATATCCTCCACCTCTACAAATCAAATTTATGAAACCCATCATCAGTATAATGACTAGGTGATGAAGAAGACCCAAACGCGCAAAGACAGTATTGTGTTTACCGAAAATCTGTTGAAGGGTCTGTTCCTTGCCAGCCCATCTCCTTCCAGAGTTCGGATTTAAGAGGAGGTAGTTCTCTCTGTGGATACGCTAACCTCCAAAGTTGTCTAAGTGCATCCTGTAAATCATGCGATTACATATATCCCGACAAAATTAAGGATATGCGGAATTATCATAGAGAATTCAGCTAATAGATAGTCCATGAGGACACTTACTTGATGCTCCATCCGAGATCCATCAAACGGTATTTCTATTCTTCGCTTAATGCTTCTTAGCCTTTCTTCCTAGTAAGAGGTAATAAAATACAGAATTACCATTTGATCTTTGATGTTCACAAGATAAGATAAATGCTTTGAGTATACCTGCAACATACTAAGAGGGGGTGGCAAAAGCCTTCCACCAGAACCTATATGAGGCAGAGAAAGGAACCTCCCAAAAAGCGAGCCAGATCCAAAGACAACTTTGGCTGCAAAACCAAGAAACAAATTATAATGTGATAATCCCTCTTTTAAACAGTCAAGGAGTAATAATAATAAGACAACAGCCAAACCAAACCTATCCACTGAGCCCATTGTGCAATCAACTGAGAAAAGATTAGTGTCCAATGAACCTGTTGTTTCTTCCGTTCTTCTTCCCAAATATCCTCCAAAGTACGCTCCTAAGAGACACACATCACAATACATAAAAGGGTTCTTCTCATCACTATTTGGAAAGAAAAAAAAAAAGAAACACACTGAAAACACTAACCTCATTATACCCATCTTTACTATCACTACTACTTCCCAACAAGGGTTCGCTTAAAGTTTCAGAGTCTGTTGCATCATAACGTTCATACTTTCTCCCATCTACATCCCCGTGATGAAGCCGCCTCCTTAGCGTCGCAGATGCCATCTTGTAAAGAAACAGATACAAGCGAATAAGCCCCTGCATAATACCAGAAAATCAGATCAACCAACCAAAACAAAACAAACAAGAAAAAACATGAAAATTTGAGACTGTGTCCTTGCAAGAGAACCATAATGCAGCAGAAAGAACAAAAAAAAAAAGCCTTTGAATTTGTTAAAGTCTTTGACTTTTTGCACACTAGACACTAATTAACCACACAAGATCACAGAACAGATCCGATTAATTGGAAAAAAAAAAAACGAAACCTAATAAGGTGAGACTAATCAAACAGGGAGCTTTTCAATCTAGCAAACTACACACCGATGCAACTGCGCAAAGTCACCAACCATTGAATCGTTACAAAAATTCAGAACATCAAACAGAGCTCCGTCACAAACCCTAATACTCAATCACAGCAGAGAAAACCCCTAAATTTTTCAGATTTCGACCTTTTTAATCAATCTCAAATCAGGAAGCTTTATCAAAATTCGTAGGAATCAATTATAAAATAGACAAATCTGGAAATAGGGTTTGGTAGATTATCTTACAGGGAACGTGATCCTAAGTGAAAGATGAGAGTTTCCTTCGAGAGAAAGCTAGGAATAGCTCACCAAATCTGCAAACCCAAAGGCAAACTGTCGCCGCCAACTGCAGAATTTCCACAAACTCTATTTATTTTTGTCTCTTTCCTCTCTTACTACGTTACTTTACATTAATTAATTTATTCAGTTTGGTCAACGGCGTGTGTGCAGGCTAAGTAATTACCCGGTTTATTTTTTCTGGTTTAAAAATCGGTATAAACCGAATTGGACCGATATTTATTTAATTCGTTCATACCCGACCCGACCCGACTCGGATTCCGACGCGAGGCTCATCCATTTTCAGCAGCTCTCTCTCTCGAGCAGCAGATCTGTGAATTTTCTCTTAAACCCTACAAAACCTCTCTCTCTCGCTGCCGTCAAACGATGACGATCCACGCGGCAGTAATCCAGAAGCTACTGAACACAGGAGCGCATCTCGGCCGTAGAGCAGCAGAGCACCATTTCAAGCAGTACGCTTACGGGACGCGGAACGGGATGACGATAATCGACTCGGACAAAACTCTGATTTGTCTCCGTAGCGCAGCTAACTTCGTGGCGAACCTTGCCCACATGAAAGGGAACATCTTTTTCGTCAACACGAATCCACTCTTCGACGAAATCATCGAGCTCACTTCTCGTCGCATCCAAGGAGATTCTTACAATCACAACCGTGCGATGAACTTGTGGAAGATGGGAGGGTTTTTGACCAACAGTTACAGTCCTAAGAAGTTCCGATCCAGGCATAAAAAGCTTTGCTTTGGTCCCACCACGATGCCTGACTGTGTCGTTGTGTTTGATACTGAGAGGAAGAGCTCGGTGATACTCGAGGCCTCGAAGCTTCAGATTCCGGTTGTTGCTATTGTGGATCCGAATGTGCCGTTGGAGTTCTTTGAGAAGATTACTTACCCTGTGCCAGCTCGTGATTCCGTCAAGTTTGTGTATTTGTTCTGCAATGTGATCACCAAGTGCTTTGTGGCTGAGCAGATGAAGATGGGGATCAAAGATGGGAGCAAGGAAGATGTCATCAAGGACTTAGTAGCTGCATGATTCGTAACAAAAGTATGGAACTTTTTCATTTTTTTCTTCTTCTCAGTATGGAATAATTGTTCTTCAGAATTTGTGGTTTTCTCAACTTTGAAAATTCTGAGTTTTTTTTTTAAAACATATTTGGATGATTTTTCTCCCCAAGATTGTTCATTTCTTGGAATGCTATATGGATTATTTGTAAGAAACATGTTTAGGATTGGTCTAGGAAATTTTGCATCTAACTAAATGCATTGGCTATTATTCCCTCTGGGACTCATTGTTTGAAATGCTAACTGGAAATGGTTACTGCTTAGGGATCAGACAATCAGTAGATGCTTTTCTGTCTTCTTATCGACATTTGAAGATGTTAAGGTTTGGTCCTCTCTTTTCGTTTATTGTGGAATATGGTCACATATGTTTTGTTGTGCTTCAATGCCTTTGTCATTGTCCCAGTGGCCATAGACGCATTGTAACTGTTTGTACTAACCTACAATTTAACAACTTGAGAGGTCGTGGTCTATAAATCTTATCCCAAATGGCCAAATGTGATAAACTGATCAACTTGTTTTTTCTTCCGGCGAAAACTGATTGTTTGGTTGATTTTACATGCTTTTCGTTTAACATAAATTACAAATTGACGACACCTGAGAGCGGTTATTTCTTGGTCTGCTGAAAGACAAGTCAAGAAAGGTAACATCTTGGTCTGAATCAGTTTCATTAACGGCCAAGGACAACCGCATCAGTTATATCTTACAATCACTTGCTCCCAGGTTAGAAACGGGTGTAAACTTTTAAAGGCAAACCACTCTTTCCAACTGTGAAAATGTTTGGCAAAGATTTGACTTTCTTTCTCCTTCGACTTTTTTTTACCCATGATGACGTGAACCGCGCATTTCTTGATTACGCCCAGCGGTTTCAGATCTTCTATTAGGCTGAAGAGTGAGAATTCGAATTTGGGCTCACTGTAAGCTTCGACTGGCATGAGAATTCTTCTGCTTATTCCATATACATGTCGGTGAAACTGTCTGGGACAGAAAACCAGTCATCGTTTAAAGCAACAAGTTCACTAACATGAACTCCTCTTACTAGACAGCGTATCTTCAGGTTGCTCATTGGATACTGGCCATCGGCTCTGATCATGGCACAGGCGGAAAATCCAAGAATTTCACTTGTCGATTGACTCTGAGGTATAGATTTTCAGCGATGGCCTTGTGGCTTTGTAGTTAAAGCAAGACGGGACATCTCTTCCTGGAAAGAGCGCGAAATTTGTTGTTTCCTGCACAAACAAAAGTACAACAGTTCCGTTAAAGAGGGAGAGAGAAGAGAATTACCGAGCCGGGCTGCATATTACGGTGAATGAGCAGCTGTGCATCTTGGTCCAGTTTGTAACAGTTACTCACAAGCTTATGCACAGAATGCTTACAGCACTGTGAAATACTCTCTAGTGATGTGCAGCCATGAGCGTACATATACGAAAGACTCTGTGGAAACTCGGGCAATGATCGGAGTCTCTGGCAATTGTTTAAGTTGAGACGGTGCAATCCGTAGAGTTGTATGATGCTTGCAGGGATTGCCTCATTGTTTCCACTCAAATCAAGAACTTCTAGTTCTAGACTCCGCAATCTACCAATACTTTTCGGAACCTCTACCATGTTCTTTACTTAGGCACAGATCTCTCAGCTCATAAAACTTCGGAAGGCAAGGAGACTGAGAAGGCAGACTGTCTGGTTTTTAGAAGCAATTCCCGACAGATAAAACCTTAAGATATCTCAATCGATTGATAGACGAATGCACTTGGCTTATTGCTGATTTTCCAGCTCGTTACACCTCTATAGCTAATAGTTACCCAATGTTTCCACTTTCCAGGCCCATAAAAAGAATATGGGAATACATATACAAGAAAAAAAAGGAAATATGGATGCCAAACAAAAGGAAATACGTCTAAAAAACCAAAAGAAAAAAAAAAAAAAGTAAAAGTTTGGAATCACGAATTGAACTCGTCTATTCTCCCCAAGTTATAAAAGGATACTCTTATGTAACTAGTCTCCGTGAATTAGGGTTTACTTGGCAGTCACACATAAGGAAGGTTTGGCACGAAACTTGATTTGATTTCTTGCGGTCTTTTTTTCGCGTTTTTATTCCATCTAGAGGATCCTTATTGTAACTGAACTTGGTTTGATGTTGCAGTGTGCAATCTTCAATATGAGAAATATCAAAAGAAATAATATGAGAAACCTTAGTGAGTTGCCTGACGATTTATTGCTGAAGATTTTGTCATTGCTTCCGACAAAAGAGGCTGTGGCCACGAGCCGTTTGTCAAAACGGTGGTGCTGTCTTTGGAAACAACAAGATGTTGATTATGTAGAACTTTGCTATAATTGCTCTTGTCAATGGGTATCTGCACTGCAGCACTTAATTATGCCCCTTGCCTTTACTTTCGTTCAACGCTTCCGGCGACCTATAGGGAAGTTTTCGATGAGAGTGGAAATTATTCTATAGTTAGAGAGCCTCCCCTCGGTCGGAGAAAGTGAGTGAAAATGTGACCATTTTCGTCCTACATACGTTGGCAAAGAGGCGCGCTATTATATGGACCAAGCTGGAAGAAAAACAGGA